>JAHXMU010000534.1:315712-326097 GCA_019455685.1 Philornis downsi | reverse complement strand
AAAGGAAAGGAAAGGAAAGGAAAGGAAAGGAAAGGAAAGGAAAGGAATAGAATAGAATAGAATATAATATAATGAAAGTTGCTTAACTACTCAGCCAATTTTGCACTGGGATAATTTAGGTCTATAACATCGTGGATGATGTACACGTATCGATTAATAGGCAAAAAACTAATAATCAAAATACCATGCTTTCTCACATAGTATTTAATATGATTTTTCAATCAAGAAATGTATTCTATTTTAGCATTTTTCGGTAGCCACACCCACAATTAGAGTAGTTTCTTCCTATATCTATTTATCATTCATATGTGGCGAATATTTAATAAAAAGTCTGAAAACTGGCTTAATTTTTCGAAAGTGGGTTCGTGGGTTGGAACAAATTTTCTCACTTGATACACCCCAATAATTTTTCGAAGGTGGATTCGTGGGTTGGAACAAATTTTCTCACTTGTTACACCCCCCTGGTTTTCTTTTATCGATTGCTGTAATGAACCCATTTTTTATCACCAGTTACAATACGACGAAGAACGCCCTTCCCTTTTTGTCGCTAAAGCAGTTATTCACAGGCGAAAAAACGACGATCAACGTCCTTTGGCATCAATTCATAAGAATTGAAGTCACCAAAAAGTGAAATTACGCTTTCTGAAAACTTCGCATGCAATAAAACCAAAATCGGTCTAGTTAAATTACGTTTATGTCATCACTTTTGTAGTAAGGTTTTGCTATTTTACGCATTCTCCGGTTGTTAAACGATCCATATTCGTAGATGCAAACCTTCCACTGAATAAATAAAACTTCAAACGGCAGGTATTTAGCAGCTGATAGGCTTAACAGGCAAGAGGTTTTGATACAATTCCACCAAACACACGGCAAAACATTTCTGACAGTCAATGCAGGCTTGGCCAACATTTGCGGCGGCTCGAGGTGATTCGATCACGACCGTTTTCACTTGATCGTATCGCAAGTGATCCACTTTTAATCAGCAGGTAATATTAGCTCCCGAAATCGGTCAATTTTATTGTGATTCAACAATTCGTAGATGGAAATCGATAAGGAATAATGCAAAAAAAAAAAAAAAACTTCATGGACTTAATTTCCATACGTGAATTGCTGTTAAATCTCAATAAAATCGACCTATTTCAAAAAGTGGGCTACTTACGACAACGTCAAATGAGAAAGGGTCATTAGCATTGACGATGAGGAAGGTTTTGCTGTGTGTTTGGTGGAATTGACAGAAAATAATCTACTACTACTGCTATTAATTCAGACCTTTTCTGGCAATAATTGAGGCGTCTGAAGGTAGAAGTTACCCTGAAGCGATCAGCTTTGGCTAATAGAAGAGGAAATGTGCACCATTCGATATTGACTTGATAGAAGCTCCGAGAAATTGAATGGGGGATTCTTATATATTTACCTTATGGTCTGGACTGGTTACCAAGTGATTAACTTCTGTTCCTGTCTATAGAAAATTTGCTTCTAAGATATCTTGTAAAAATCAAGTGTCTCAGTTTTTCACCAATAGGGACGAGGATGTATTCGAGGCATATAAAATATAATAAATAATAAAATTATATTTAAAATTACAACCACTTATCGAACAAAATCGTTCATATTTGATTTAAATAGGATTGAGTAAAGCCTTCAATATCATTACTGTTTACAACGCATTATTTTTAAATAAAATAAATAAAAAATAAAATAGAATAAAATACTCTTCCCCAGACATTTACCTTCGAGCAGCTTTAACGTTTGAGCAAATGTTCTGGCAGTTTTCCATACATTCTGCTGTCGTTCCCTGATATGCGTCCACTTTGAATTTGCAGCAGATTTAACTGTTCTTCTATTCCCCAATGAATCCTAATGAAAACATGTCAATAATCATCACAACTACATAAAAGAATGTTGAGAATTCTTTGACTTGCATTGTGCATTTATGCTGAAATGCCTTCATTCATTTAGCTATTCATCATGGGTGTCCATTAACCATAGCACAGACCACCGGCAATGACGCTGGAAAACTGGGTGTGTGGGTAACTGTAACGTTATACGTATCTCTATTGAATCGGACAAGCGTCTATGTGGATGTGTGTGCGTGTTCGAGCGGACATCATCACATTAACTTACTTTTAGGTTTAGTTTCCTTTACTTCCCTTTCTCTACCGGTAAGATGACTTTTAAGTCTTTTGACAACTGACGGTCCTTCTCTCTTCCTTCCTTCTTCCTTCTTCGAACGAACAACCCAATAGAAAAGAGAAATTGATATCGTATCATGATCATCATGTTTACCATGATTTAGTCTTCTTTGTGTACACCATGAATGAAATACTCCTGCATCCCAATGACATGTAATGGCCAATGACTGGCCACCATTGTTGCATGAAATGCGTTTAAATGCACTTGACGTTGTTAATATCACAGTGCACGTGCAAATGATTCATTTGCCCTAAAATATGCTTCATTAACCACATCAAATATGAACATGCTCGATGGCAGCTTAGTACTCGTATGTACCGCCACGCGCGTAACCGCCACGAAAACATTATCATTATTTTGGTGAATATTGAATTGCTTTGGTGTGGCCGTTGCGCCGCCATTATTCTACTGTGGTCATTAATACCGCAGGCGTCGCAATATTTTCATATAAAGTGCGCCGTTAATTACAAGGAGTTAACTGCAAGCTAAAGGGCTTTTAAACTTTGCACACATAATTTAAGTGATATGACAACAAATCATTGAAAAATTGTTCTATTCTACTCATCCGCCATGTCGTATGAAAAAAGGAGATCATACTTCTCATGCAATTACAAAATTGACATAAATGACCGGTACAAATGTATGAGGATGGTCCCAAAACTAGCCGGATTGACGTATAGATGATGCCAGTAGTTTGAAAAAAATTATTTTGATAAAAAGTGGTAACCTTATAAAACATAAGTTTTAAGTTTCAAGACACCACGTTGCTATCAGAAGTAATCAATCTCAGTAAATTTGTAAACATGGAAAAAATTGGTCACTGTTATGTAATTTTATATTTCCATTTGAAAGGTCTCAGTCCAAGCAATATTAAAGCCAAACTATTTTAGAAAAGTGTGCTTCTTCATTTACGACTTTGAAATTTGGGTAGCAGAGTTTATACGTGGCCGTACGAGCTGCCAAAGCGAACACCGTGGTCGTCGAACAATTGAAGTGTCCATACCAAAAACGGTTAAGAAAATCCACAAAATGGTATTGAATGATCGTTGGCTGAAGGTGCGTAAGCTAAATGAAATGAAAATTTTTAGGCATTTAAAAAATTGGTACACATCGTATATTAAGCGAAGATTTGAAGATGAGTGAGCAATGCGCAAAATGGGTACTGCGCTTGTTTTCAGCAAGAAAGAAAATAAAGAAAAATAAAGAAAATTTTTATAATCTACTATTAACTGTTCCCCTATGACTGAACTCTTAATTTTGACTTGCTTTGTCAACAATTGCACCACCCGATGGAAGCAATCGCTCAAGAGCAGCCAGTTTTGGCCTATATGAGATGAATTGTATTCCATTAGGTCAACGTCAGGCCACACACATTGGTAGCGACCCTCCAATGTTATTGCTATTTTTAATAATTGTCGGCTTTAAAACAAATTTCTGCACAATTAGCCTATCAGAGCCACCACGACGTAAAGTTCTCATCGTCATTTTTTTGACAATACTAGTCATGTTGACACCACTGAAAATATTATGTTCATCCTAAAAGTTTACATACAACAGTAATTAATTCACAATAGGTCACCTACAGAATCAATGAAGAATGACAAACTCCTAACAGTATACAATGAATATTTCAAGTATGGTAATAGGCGTCGATGTAGTGGAAATAACTACAATGATTATGTTAACTCGCCAAACAGAACGGCATAATAATATAAAGAAGTGGGCAAAAGCAAAAAGTTCGGCCAGAGAAACTTTTTTTTAACCTATTACTATAGACTGTAGATCACTAAAAGTGATTTCACGGTAGTTGGTGCACACACTGGGAGCACCCTTTTTAAATGCAAGTTTTTTTTTTTATCAGTTCATCGGCAACATTTTAATAGCTCTGCCAGAAGAACATGGACACACCAGGGGTCTTCACTAAAGTTTAGTTTAATTTCGGCTTATGTGTTGTAAATTTATTAAAAGTATATTAAAAACTTTTTTCTGATTCACATTTAACGCAACAACCTGCTTCATACATTGATTCATTTTTATATCTGCAATGAAATTGAATACTTCGATCGATTCACTTCGATTAAGTTTTTCTTTGAAAACAACGAATGATTCGAGAATCAGAAACGAAAATATATTTTTATGCAGTTTCGTTCCATAATCCTCATCAGAATTGAAACCAAGTAAATGTATGTAAATCTCGTTTCTCGGCGATGAAAAAGGGTCTGGCTCCAAATAATTTATTTTTCAAATTTAAGATATCAGGCTCTCACAAATATTCATAGCTATTAAAAAAAATTGTCTGATTTTTTGGAATAGAACAAATTTCAGTTGAAATACATACAAAATGTTTCATAAGCTGAATTAGAATCAAACATTTTTCAAATTTTGCTTCATATTTACGAATTCAATTCAATGTTCTTTAAAATTTCATTTTAGACGTAATAAACAGAAACCAGATTCAACAATTTTTTTTCATTGCTTGAATTAGAATCGAAATTGTGTGGATTTTCAATTTGAAACAATTTTCAGATTTAATTTCGTTTTGGTGACTCTCCATGAGGTGCACTCAACGTTATTGCTTTCCTGATCTAGCTTTGGCTTATTGATGGACGTTCAGAACCATCGTCGTTAATTGCCATGATTTATCCATTTAAACTGCATTCCAGAATCGTTTATTACCTGCAGCGCATGTTATGTATGTACTATTGTTTGTACATGAAGGTGGCCTCTTTCTGTAATATTTTTTTACCTTAACGTAGAAATTTCAAGACTCATGTGTGTCCTTGTACCATTCTGTCCTCCTAATCTTCCCATATCATTTTCTTCCATTTAAAGGAATATTTCGTCCTTTTCTTCTTCTCCTTATAGTTTTCCTTCACAGTTGGCAAAACAAAGGCTTAAGTGTTGTCATGTAACACTTTAGCGTTGCCATTTACGAGTATGAAGCATAATTTTCATCAGGTGCAATGCTATAGTTTGCAGCGTAGCGATGTTTGTGTGTAAGGGCACATTTTTATACCTAAATACGGGGTTTATGGCAATTGCTATCAACAGTTCCATATGTTGCCACTCTATGTCCAGAACATCAATATTAATCTGTAAATATTTCGGACTACAGCAATATCTAGCTTTGGACACGTATGTTTACTGCTATGTTCAAGATAGCGTAGTTTTTAGCTGGAACCTCGAGGTGATCCCTGTTCCTTTTGGTACCACTGTTCACGTTTACTTCTCTAAGATCATATTATTCATTTATTACCACGCGTTATGCCAGATGTTTCTATCAGGGGAGAGACAAGTTAATATATTAGGGAAATATTTGTAAGAGAGTTTGGTTCCACTTAACACTCTTTCCCGAATACGATATTGGACTTGTTGCATTCACAGTCTGTTGGCCGCTCTAATTTAGTATTAACATCTGACACAACAATCTTAATATCGCGACTAGGCCAACTATATTATATTTCTTCTAGGCTTTCATAAAAAGGATCTCTCATCATCTTTGGTTTCCATAAAGGTGTGGTCATTGCGATAAAAACCAGTAATTGCCTTCATGCCCCTCTCAGTTGTTAGGATGCTATGATGTCTGAGTGTCATGCCAACCATACATTTACCTCCCATTTCATATCTTTAGGCATCACAGCTGCTGCAACACGAAATTGCCTATCTTTTTTCCTGGATGGCCGTGATATCAGTTTTATATTAGTCGACGGCATCCATCAGCAGATTAAGGGCGTTTTCCCTACAAACGAGGCAAGGCATTTCAAGAACATACCCTTGGATCAATATCCTTAAAACTTTTGCGTGGCTTAAAAATATTTTGGGGGTTCATATTCTTTGTTATCTTTATTGTTTTCATTGTAGTGCAATTTAATATGAGCGATTTAATAGGTCACTGCATCGGACCTAGTGTTGTGGATAACATTAACCACTAAACAAGCCAAAAGGGTGCGTGATAATTCTACCGGAGAATTCTTGATAAAAGGTCTAAAGCAATGACGAGATTGAGAAAATGTTCAAAGTTTCTATAAGCAACAACTTCTTGCCTATAAATTACAAACATAATATAAAAGATATAGTAAAAGGATATCCATTATTTTTTCTATAGATGGCTTTAATAACGTATACATATGTTGTGTTATGTAAGTGCGATAGGGTTACGGTAGATGGCGTTACAACATAGAGGAGAAATTATATAGAGAAATGAACTCACTTACCTAATGTTTAAGGAGAGATTCATAATCTGCCTGAAAGCTCGCAATGGTATTGTTACAGATATCATTGCCCTTGATTACATACGGCTGATAAACGGTTTACAGCATAGACATAAACTAAAATGCTATCAACTCTATCACACAAGGAAAATCCGCTTGAGCGTATTAGTGGAATATTTTATATTTTGGATCCTAGAGAAAAAAAGATTTCTTTATAGCAATTTAATCTCTCTATTTCAGAAATACGAGTAAACTATTTCGTAGTCAAGAAACTGCTCTGACAGTTTTGTGATTGCTTGACTCGGTATTGTTTCAACGCGTACTCAAAGTGGATAACAGCTAAAAGAAGAAAAAAAAAGAATAAGCCATATTTTATAGTTATTCTTCGATAAAGACGACAAGGCAGTGTAACAGCCAGTTACGCGTGTTTTGGTTTCGTTCTTGATGTCAAAAATGTATCGCGCTCTAGAAGACCAATTGTCGAATATGTCGATAAAATAATAGAAATCACCAATCGAAAAATTACTTAGATGACAGTCGGATCTAAGTAATTTTTCGATTGCTAAACATTGCACAAAAAACTGTTTGAACCCACTTGAATAGGACTGGATACAAAAAGAGTTAATGCAGAAAAACCTCACGAATCGACATCTACAGGCCATTGCTGAACCGTTACAAAATCTAATAATTTTTAAACCTTACTGATGATAAATGGATTATTTATGACAGCGTCAAGCGAAATCGGTTGATAGTGGAATAACTTTTCGCCGGCGCAAACAGTGGTTAAGTCTATATTGACGGCTATGAAGATTTTGCTATCTGTTTGGTGGGAGTTTGGCAGGGAATTATCCACAGTGGGCTGCTGTTTTTCTATGGCTAAACTCATAATTCGGACTTGCACTGCCAACAAGCAGAAGCAGTCAGATTTGACCAATGAGAGAGAAACTGTTTTCCATCCGCAGAGGTTAAATTACCTACTAGAGAAACTATCTATCTCTAGGTTCCAAAAAATAAAAATTCAAACTTGCACAGCCAACAAGCGTAAGCAGTCAGATTTGGCCAATAGGAGAGACATTTTGTTCCATTCACAGAGAAAAAATTATCTACTAGAGAAATCATCTGTCCCTAGGCTTCAATAGATAAAAATTCGGACTTGCACTGCCAACAAGCAGAAGCAGCCTGATTTGGCCAATAGGAGAGAAACTGTGTTCCATCCGCAGAGGTTAAATTACCTACTAGAGAAACCATTTATCTCTAGGCTCCAAAAAGTAAAATGTTCGGCTAGCAGGCTTAATCAGACTTTCCATGTTTGACAGAGTTTGATAGCATTTTGGTTCGAGTTCAAGGTATTTACCGTTTATCAGCCATATGACATCAATTTCAGTGGCCTGTATAATAACACCGTTGCATGCTTTCAGGCATAATATAAATGTTCCCTTCAAACAATGGGGGCATTTAGTTTGCTTGAACTTACGGAGAGTATCTAACATGAAAGAGTTCGGTGCTCCTCGATGGTTTCATCACTACAACGCCTGACTTTGTAATGATTAACGAAAAGCTTCGGGAGCTTGATTGAGAAGTCTTTAATCATCCATTAAATGATTATCATTTGTTCGTGTCTATGGTGAATGATTTTCCTAATGGAAAATTTGCTCCAAGAGATGTTTTTGAAAATCAATTGTCCCAATTTATTGCCAATAGGGACGAAGATTTCTATGAGAGAGGCATAATGACATTGCCTGGAAAACGGCAAAAGGTAATCGAATAAAACTTCGCTTATTTGGTCTAAAAAAGATCATTCTGACTACGCTAAATAAAGACTTAAATGTCATACAAAAATTATAGATTTCATTTTACTATAACTTCTACTTCCTAAATGGCCATTATGTCAGTCTTATATTTGCCGACGACTTTTAATAATAGTTTAGGAGGGGTGCCTTCTCTAAAAGCATTTATCCCTTAGATTAAGATTTTTATAATATTTATTATGCCATTGCATTGAACCTAGAAATGGTCAGAAATGGTGATTTGCTTAAAAAAAAAACAGCAAAGTTTCCGGAAGCAACCAGCATAGAGTTTTATTAAAATACCGCATTCTTGTATCAAGCATATTATTTATGTCCCCATCCATTGGTTATCCATTTTTTTTTAAATTGTGGCTGCAGTAGAAATCTCCGATTGCTCTGTATATTTTTGGTGTTTTTGGCGTTTAGGTTCAGCTTCCATTTTTCAATACTCACCACTAAATGTGAATAACCTTAAGTTGTGTATGAAATAAAATTGCATAATTGCTTAGAACTTTTGTAAAATATTTAATATACGCTACGTACTACAAGCCAAATGTTGACAAATAATTTTACCTTTGGCGCATTATAGCAAATTTTTGTTATAAATTTTAATTTTTCCCCCCTTTCCGATCTAACATCACCACAAATCAAAGCGTTGCAAACATTTGTAGCGGACTTTGTTCATTCCAGGGAGTTGCATAAACCACTACAACAAAAACTAACAAAAACACAATTAATTTTAATATAAAACACACACAATTTTGGACATTTAAAACTCATAGGACTCACAGGATAACGGGGATGCATGGACAAAAAAAGGAAACCTAAAATACATATGGTTCTGGTCACTTATATTTAGGAGGGAAGCGTCCACAAAATAACACAAGTGCAGGGTCACACACCAGAGCTCTACAAAGTACTCTGCTGTCCTCTGGTGCGAAATGTGGTTGGAATTGAAATAAACAATGCTTTTGTGGCCACAGTAAAAATGTTGCATAATGAATGATGCAACGGGCATAATTTATGCAATTGTTGCAACGACATGTAGTAAAGTTTTCTATATGTTAGCTGTATACGGCGACTGTATGACAAACAGGACAAATTGTTTACCATTAAAATAAAAAATTGAGCAGCGCACAGTGTACATATTATGAGCGGCATAGAGTTCTAATTTGTGTGTAAAATAGCAAGTTTTGAAATTGTGACTATTTGACACACGTATTGTAGTAATGACGTTCCAAGTACAAAAATATCAAAACTCAGTATATCTTTGTCCAAAAAAAGATTAAAAGTGGAAGAAGATATCTCCAAAGCAATGAAAAATAGAGAAAATTCATTTGGTCTATAAAATGTGCATGAAATTGGGGTATTGCCAGTTATGTCTTAGTACAAAATTTCTATTTTTATTCCCCCCCTAACTGAAATTTCATCCACAAGCCACTAAAAATGTGAGTGAGTTACAAACCGCTATTACTAATGAGTTCTAACGATAACCAAAATAAAACTTTTACATTTTGATAGGCTACAGTCGATGTAATATTTTAAAAACAATTTATATTGACGAAATTTTTATAAAAAAATTAAAAAAAAATGAACTACTTCTTTTTCCTAATGATATTTTTGTTAGATTCTCTAATATTAACGATTTCTTAGAGCATAGTTTTAGGGGCTGCATTTTGTGCAAGTGTTACTACGCCGAAAAAATTATATATTTGATGTGAATTAAAATCACATTTAGCGGTTTCAAAACCGCCGGTGTGGCAAGGCTGTCATCTGTTAAATACCTGTCATTTGAAGTGTTATTTATTTAGTGAAACGTTTGCCATTTCCGAATATAGATTGTTCAGCAGCCGAACAATGCGTAAAAATGGTTAAAACTGACCATAAAAGTAATAATTCAAACGTGGATTACAAAGTTACAAAGACATTTGAAGAAACTGAAATTGTTACAGATGGAGTCAAGCCTGTGCATCATCGCATCATCGATTCGACGTCGTTCTCAACACGGTTCATTATGGCGTATTTTGCATTTGAACTTGCACCTCCATCCATATAAAGTTCAACTCAAGCAACAATTAAAGCCGGCTGACCATTCATAACGCCGTTGATATGCTGATTGGGTGCTACAGCAACAGGCTTTCAATGCTGATGTTTCGAACAAACTGTTCTTCAGCACATACAGTGGCCTATCATA
>JAHXMU010000534.1:265544-295025 GCA_019455685.1 Philornis downsi | reverse complement strand
AGTTATGGCGTTGCCAGATGGGTCCGTCGAATATGGGCAACCCTGTACATTCTGAACTTCCTTAAGTGCACCTTGCACATTTCTGGCATTATCAGCAGTCAAAACTACGAACTTTTCTTTGCCGTATTCCTTCATAACGTTCATAATTTCTTCAGCGAGATAAGCAGAAGTGTGATTGTTACTTTCCGTCGTCAAACTGCGAACAAAAACAATCTCTGGCTTAGAAATTAGAAAATTTATTATACCTTCACTACGAATGTTGCTGCAACCGTCACACTGCAGATGCAAATATCTTGCTGACTTGAGTTGCGTAGTAATATCGTTTGACGTTTCATTATATAGTTTGTTTAAATACTTACTGGAAATTGCCTTTCTGTTTGGCAACTTATATGAAGGTTCCAATTCTTCAAAAAACTCTATCCACAACGGATGCTCCACCATTGCACCAGATGGAGCACCAGATACAATAATCGCCTTGGCCAGTTTCTCGTGAAGGTACTCTTTATGCTCATCAGACATAAAGAGTACCTTGGGCAAGATTTTGATGCTTGGACATAATTCGATGAGCTTAGAACATCACTGAACTGAGTCGAATTATCCGATGAAGTTGTTGTCAGTTCACCTGGATTCGTTTGATCAATTTCTCGTTTCACCATAACTGGACATTTGACGCAATTAATTAAGTGTTTTGCGATTTTATTAACATTTGCCAGTTTATAAACTGTGTCATATAATCTGCAAATAACTGATTTGGTGTTGCCTGCACTTGTTGCAAAATGCTTCCATATTTTCCCATTTTTACGTCTTCCCATGGCTATACCTAAAAGCGATATAAGTTTATTGTTGTACTACATCAATATTAGCTTCACTAATAATAACATACCTTCTCCACAATGTTAATTCAGTTTCATAAAGTTGTAATTACAATTAATCCGCTTTTTGATTTTTAACAACGCACGTGGTGTTGAAAATACATATTAAAACAAATGACTCATTTGAAATGACGTTTCAGCTGATTGACAACCAGTGATGCCAGATGCTGCATTTCAAAAGCATTTTGTAAATACCCAAATAAATTCCCAACAAAGGTATTTACCCGGTATTTACCCACACATCGGGTAAATATCGGGTAGAATCCCATCTCTCATGAGACATGAAGAGTATAACATTGCATTGGCTTTCGCTTAAAACTTGCAGGACAAACTGACAAATTCTTCAATTCAGCAGGAAGAGTACTTCATAATAGCGCCACGCGGACAACAAATGATCTTTCCATAAGAGAGCTGTGGAAAGGTTCAGTACAAATTTGTGCATTTCTGCCAGAATGCAAAAAATGAAATAATTTTACGATATATTTAATTCGAATTACCAAATTTAATAATACCGAAAAATGTGTACAAGTGCAGTCTAAGCAATATATTTTATACTGTAAATAATTATGCCTACACCTACCACCACAAACATACTTAAAAATGTTGTGGAAACACATGAGGAGTCTAGAAGTGTTGGTCTGACTTGTTCCAGTATACAGTTCTAGCCCGTAAATGATGCACGGCATAAATAACATATCACTTAGTTTATATTTTACATGATTTGGTAAAAATACGTTTAAATTACATAGGCGTTTTAAAATTACATTTATTTTTGAGAAAATACGACCAATGTGTCCATAGAATTTCAGGTGAGAGCCTATTTAAAATCCTAAACAAGGAATTGATAAAGATAATTTTACAACAGTATTTTGCACTACAATATTTTGCTCAGCAATATGTCCGCGATCATGTTGGAATACTATAAAATTCGTTTTATCAACATAGATTTCTATGCGGTTTCTAACAGCACAGCAACAAATACGACCAATATCGCCATCAAGACCTGATATACATTTATTAATGGCAGTTGTAAAACTAGAGAGAAGCAATTGAATATCATCGCCGTAAATACTAAGTGAAGAGTTCATTACTCAGGAACGAATATCATTGACATATATCGTAAACAAAAGTGGGCCTAAAATTGATCATTGCAGTATACCTGATACAACATGGCGTGAATCGGAGCTACGGCCATTGCAGACAGTAAATTGACGCGACCATATAAGAAAAAAGAAACAACTTTGCATGAAAAGTACGATAGATTGAAACAAGTGAAAAGTTTATATGAAAGTATAGAACAGTCTATAAAATCAAACGCTTTGCTCAAGTCCAGTACTTGCCGGGGTATTCCAGGATTTATGTACGAAATACAGTGTCAGTTATATGACCACCTCTGGATGGGATACTTTTAAGGCAATTTTCGAAAAAGTACGGCCCATTGACACCTCCAGATCATAATGCGCACCAAACAGTCACAGTTTCCTGAAGCAATGGTTTTTCCACAATCACTTCTGGGTTCTTTGTGAGAAATGAATAAGCTTCATCGCCGAAGAAAATGTTATTCCATGGAAAGCCCACGTTTGAGCCCACCATTTTTGTAGTAAGTTTTAACTATTTGTATGTATTCTTCGGTTGTTAAGCGATCCATATTCATAAATGCTAAACCTTTCACTAAATAAATAACATTGCAGATGACAGATATTTAACAGTTGACAGTCTTGCCAGACCGACGCTAAATGGATACTATTTGTTCTTTATTTTGTCTTTTTGGATTTAGTACAAATAAACTTAAATCTGTTGACATTATACTCAATGTAAGCTTCTAGTTTCGGATGGCAAAAAAACTGAAAAAATTGCCCCTATTACCGACGAGGGCATAAAAGCAATAAAGAAATCAGAATACCGGTATTAAAAACAATAAAGGTACGAACATTGGTGGCCCGCCCGTGGCGATGAACTGATAAACATCAGTAGCTTCTAAATATTTTTTGGCTCAAGAAATGCATATCCCTTGAATGGAATTTGGGCGTACTATAGCCTATGTTCGAAAAAAGTGATTCAAGTGTGTGTAAGAACTATTGCGGCTCACAATTTTTAATCTATTGCTTATAGGGTGCATGCAAGTGCGATATGTGAAAGACTAGCTGATCTGATTGAATTTTACTAGTGTGGCTTTAGACCTGGTAAATCGACAACTGACGAAATATTCACATTAGGGCAAATCCTGGAGAAGAAACAAGAAAAATAGAATGACACGTACCATCTTTTCGTCGATTATAAAACAGCTTTCAATAGTCTGGAGTCGAGTTTGAAATTTCCGCGATGTTTTCACGTCATTTTACGATAACGCTGAATGACACGGAGTCTTCAGTAAAAATAGTGAACCCTTTTAGTGACGCATTTTATACCTAACGAGGATTTGGACAGGGCGACAACCTACCGTGCGACCTCTTCAACATACTGTTGGAGATAATTATGAGGGAAGTTGCAGTTAACGACTAGTGCCATCTTTAACAAAAGCCATACACTACTTGCATATGCAGATGATGTAGGCATTATTAGTAGAAAACTGCGAGATGTTACTGCAACATTCTCAAGCATTGAAAAGGAATCAGCAAAAGTGGTGATAAGTCCTCATTTATCAAACAAATTTTTTTATTTTAATGAAGAAAGAGCCTGCTCGTTTGGAACACTGTGTGAACGTCGACTACCTCAGTGGTGGATAAATTCATCTACATAGGTTCCACCGTAAAGGAATGATGCTTACAAAAAGATGTTACTATAGGTTAAGCAAGCAATTTAATAATAAGGCCCTCTGTCAATAACCAAAAATACATCTGTACCAGACTTTGATTTTACTCGACTTGTAATATCGAGCAGATTTTTGGGTTTCGCTGCAAGTGCATAAATTAGTGCTAAGAGTCGTCAGGCGGAAAATACTCTGGAAAATATATGGAAATATCAGCGTTAATGTAGAATGAAGGTTGTATAAACCATATACCGATATCGATGAGGTCAAGCTCAAGCTGGGTAATGTGTAGATAGACCCAAATGCGGCAGCATGGAAGATTTTCGGCAACGAACTCAATGAGGGATGCAGAAAGGGCTGCAAAAAACTCCCTTAGACGGACCAGGACTATTCTATTTTAAGACTCACACAATGGGACGTACAATTTAACGACGATTCCGTATGTCAAAGTTTAAGAAACATTTCCCGATTTGTCGATTACTCGACTATTCATAGTGTTCGTCAGGCAAATTGAGCGTCGCTTAAATAATGATAGGCAGCTGTATGCGGGATTGAACCTGCAATTATGCGAACGATAGTCGAACAATATTTTACCTAAATCTAATAATTGTAAATATGCTATGTAAAGTCTTCAATGTCTTGCGAAAATAATGGGTTCAGTTTTTCAATACTTTACAATTTTATTTCGTGTTTTCATAATAGTTTTTGTTAAGGTAAGCACTTTATTAAACTATTTTATCTACTGCTACGTTTCTGCAAAGTTTGATTTTAGTAAAATAAATTAATTATTTGTCTATAACATACATTTTCAATTTGGCTCCCACAAGATCGATATCTGATGAATCAGGGAATACAGGGGCAGGTACTCAAAGTGCTACCAATCTCATGCTGCTGTACCAATCAGACGGCTGTTGACTGTGAGCACACTTTATGGAGAGCGATAAGTCTACGGAAGAATATTGCTACGTTTCGTTTAAAAAAGAAATACGAAATGAAATTCAAACGCAACAGTGTTATAATTTTGAATGAACTAAGTCCTTTCCGTGTGAACAGAACATTTTTGTATATCGAACCATCCCACGTTGCAACGACACTTGTAGCATCAAAAAACTCCATGAAGGTGGTTATCTAAAAATAGCAATATCGCCTAAAATGGTACAAAAAACGAAGGACGGAATTCAACACCATCCAACACAAAGCGCAGTTTAGATGGTGGAAAAAATTCAATGTGTCTACTCGTATCATGTGCCGCATAATACAAATTGAACCGTGATTGAAGCACCACAAAATGCAAAAAATGTAAGCTTTAAAGACAGTTCGCCTAACAAGAGCAAAGGTGTTAAATACCTGTACGTTGGTGTTTTCTGGTGAATACATTTATATAGCTCGGTAATATCAAAGTAATCGTGCCAATCAAAAAGAAAAAAAAAAAAAAAATATTTTGACCAACGAATTTACCCGAGAAAGCAAGGGCCTGCATCAGTGATGGTTTAAGCCCCGGTAACTGCTACAGGACACTCATCACTCGTTTCCATTGAACAGGCCGTAAATGTGAATCAATAAATCTACCTTGAAAAGATTTTAAGCGTTGTTTCGTTACCATGAAGACGTAAAAAATTTGCTACAAACCATTGGATGTTTCAACAAGACTATTAACCTTTCCATAGAGCCCGTAAAAACCGAAGTTTGTTGCGAGAAGGAGTTCCAGGTTCATTTCTTCACAATAATGGCCACTAGCCAATGAGTTTTTCGTATGATCTTTTCTGTCAACTAAAGAAATATAAGAAGTTTAACTCCTTAAAAATTGTTCTCCGCCGAGAATGGGACAAAATACCATCAAGCTACATTCGTGAAGCTTGTGAAGCCTCTTCTGGGCAAAACCGATAATATTATCTGTGCTAAAGGTAGCCGAATCGAACAATAATATTTTGTTTATTAAAATTTGAAATAGTTTTACCGTATATTGAAGACTAAATAAAAAAAATTGAAAAAATTACAGCATCTTTGATTGGTAACATTTCGAGCGGCGACCCCTACAGATCCCCCGTGAAATTTTGTAAAGGATTTTGATTATTGTCAAGTAAATAACAACTGAGAAAATTGTATCTAAATTTCAGTATAAGTCAACGTGGCTTATGTAACTTTATAACTACTAAGATTGTGAGTTCATACCAGCCATGACAACCCAGGGTTAAAGTCATTGTGTGTAGTCTAAGTAAACAATATTTTTGCTGGGCGGTTCAGCAACCGGTTGAGCTCTTCATTTGCTTTGCCGGGGGAAATTCTAAGCGATTTGCTACAACACTTGGCAGGAGTGCACCAACCATGGAAATCATAACAAAAAGTGCAATTCGATATTCAAGATCTACTCACATTTGTAAATGCATAGTTAAAGCTCTCACATTTAACGCGTGAAGCTTTTAATGAGTCTCATTGAATCAACAAATCGAATTTACGACAGTTTCATGAACTTATTCTACAAGTAAAGATCTCGATAATCGTTTGCGGCACAATTTTTATAATTATAACAATTTCTATAATGAAAATATTTATATTATATTACGTGTCACTAATTCAGCTTGGAGAATTCTTGAGTTATGCGCAAGTAAGTACAGTGTGAATCCAAACATTTTGCTGCTATTTGCTGCAAATGGGAATTCGATTCATTATGAATTTGATCATAGGCTGCGGATGCCATAGATGTCGATGAAATTTCCCAGTGCGAAGATGCTACCCTTCAGGTCTCCACGCTCGAATCGACTGCTGGGGACTTTAACTGGCATATACGTACAATAGATAAACATTTGGAAGTGCAGCGGAAACAGCAGAAGGACATTGAAGATAAATTGAAAAGCCTACATGTCAAATTGAGAGATATGGAAGATCATTTAAAGGAACAGCAAACCAAAAACCAAAATGAAATGAGGGATCTTATTCAATCACTGACAACTCAAAATAATTCTGAATCTCCAGCAATTGTTGAGAAAACGCAGTTGCTAACTGATTTGCAAGAGGTTTTGTTGCAACAAGAGGATATTTTAAAAAACTTGGATGTCGACGAAACAATACTAAAGAGACTCTCCAGATCGGTGAACAATGATAACCATGAAGTTAGCGTTGGTGCTAGTATGATGGAATCTGTAGCTATCAGTTCTTGTTGGGGCTTATACAGAAAAATATTGACCGAACTTAATGACAATATGACGTATTTAGAAAATATCGATATGAAAATAAATCAACTGAAAACTGAGCATGGACAAGAAGTGATAAAACGAGAAAAGTCAAGGGCTGTTACATTAACACTGTTGCGGTATTTGAGCAACAATGGTAAGGAGAGCGATTCAAAAGTTTACTGCACGCAATAATGTTTTTAAATTACAGAACCAAGTCAGGTTTGTGTGAAATCGAGTGATGATAAGCTGCTGTGGTAAGTTTGCCATCTATAAATTAAATGATATCACTTTGTCTGTGCCTACGTTGAGTTTAATTATCCTTATTTAGAAATTTATTTTCACCATAGTTAAATTGCAATTTAGAAGTTATGCCTAATTTAATTGTTGTTTGACAGTCTTAATGGCTGAAGTTAGACTCGAAATTCGTAGAATAAGTATCCAATATGATGCGAGTCAAAGTTAAATGAAACATATAATTTCGATGAAACTTTTATTTTATTATAATGCCTGGACCTTGCCATTATGTACGAAATAAATGTCACTTAAGTGACGGACTCTGGATTGGTTGCAGCAGTGATTTCTTATGAGGTTGGCTTCGACCACTTTTTCACACATTTCGGGTGGTTTCTCGTCGATAACTTGGCGAATGTTAATTTTCATATGCTCCAACGTTTAGGGATTATCCGCGTAAACACGATCCTTAAGTAGTTCTACAAACAAAAAAAAGTTTAATGGCGCCAAACCGCAAAATTTTGGTGACCAATTGACGTCATCGGTGGCAAAACGTGAAATTAAGCTTTGTGGAAATTTCCCATGAAATAAAGCCAAAATCGATCCTGCTGTGTAATATCGTCTTCTTAAAATCACATATCGTACAATTCATAATCTTCACTTGCAGGCAACAAAAAAGTCTCTTATCTTACTGTCATAGTGCTCTGAAGAGACGGTAATTGTTCCTCTAGCGTTATTTTCGAAAAAGTACCAAGACCATAATGCGTACCAAACATTCGATTTTTCCGAATGCAAAGACTTTTCCACAATCACTTCTGGGTTCTTCGAGCCTCATATATAACAATTTTGCATATTAACGTAACCATCCAGTGAGAAATTAGCTTTACCGCAGAAGAACATTTTGTTCGGAAAATCTGCACTGTGCTGTAGCACCCAATCAGCCTGATCACATCCGTAATACTTCCAAATTTCTTTATAATCTTGCCAATTGCTTGCACAGTAGGTCGATTATAACGACCATAATCACCCCGTAATGCACGAAAAGTGCTGGCGTTTTTGGTTCTTTGGCTGTTACATGATCCATATTCGTAAATGGCAAACCTTTCACCAAATAAATAGCTCTCCAGATGATAGATACCTAACAGCTGGCGGCCATGCCAGATCGGCGGTTTTTAAACTACTAAATAGATAATCCTTCGAGCGGGGGAATAAAGATGTACGTTATTTAAAACGGCCAAAAATGTGACAACAAGAAAGAAGTGTTTAAGTTACCAAGAGATTTTTGAAGAAATACGTTTCTTGACTTTTTAAGGCTGATGTGCATGATAACTGCCCGCTGTGAAATGTAAATGAGCTACATCGGTACTTTTAATATAAGTTCGCAGATTTTTCTGAGTTCAATTCCTTACCTGTAACTGTTCATACGTAACCTGCAGCGATCTAAATTGATGTCCATTGCATTATTTTGGAACTTTTAGCAAAATTTGCAAAAATTCTACCGATTCTGATACCTCTCATGCAAATGATCGATATAATATAACATATATACATACCTATATATACATATATACAAATATATATATATATACATATGTATATACATATATATATAGGTATATATATTTCATATATATTCCTAGGTTCATTTCTTTTACTCGGTTACGCTACTTTTAATCAATACGTTTAGCTTTTAGTAGGCTAATGTCGTAAAATGGAAACGGAGTATATTTTTACATCCATTCTGATAGCTGCCACACAATCTGACCAATTTTTCGAAATTCAACCGTTTTTCTAAAATTTGTAACTAGTAGTAGTAGTAGACTGTTGTAGTCTACATTTTCGTCAATTACATAGCTTTTGTAATTCTCCTTCTTAGGTGGCGACTGGAATTGACATACTTATCTATTATTCACCACCCGTAGAACATAATTCTAAGCGCTTCGATCTTCTGCGCTCCCCTTCCAATTCGTCACATCGAATTACGACAGTATTTTAGAAGCCTGGTTCTTCCAATATAGTTTTGGTCGCCCTCTTCTGCGCCGTCCATTAAGTTCGTTGTCGAAAACTTTCCGTGCCAGATTATTTGGGTCCATCCGCACTACATGACCTTTAGCCAATTCTCTATAATACTGGAGAAAAATCGCTGAGGCAAAGTTACGCCCCCTCTGGTATCTCCCACATAAATGAATGACTGAATCAACATCATCTTCTTTCCATAACATTCAATTAGTTACATTAAACTCGGTCAAATTTGGCAAATGTCTTGCGTTTGATAATCTAAGTTCGGAAAAAAAAAACCGAAACAGCCAATGTTATCACGCCCATCATACAAATTGAACGATTTGTGGAAATTTAATTTTACACAGTAATCCCTAATCCGTAGCCTGAAGACTTGCCAATTTCAGTGCTTTGTAATGCCAGGTAAAATGTGAGCAACTTATCTAAATAATAACACACCTCTGATGGCTTTCATAAAAATTATCTCATTCAACTTATATATTCATACATAGATTCGTATCATTCGTTTAATTGAACTGTATTTAGTATTACACTGTCAGTAGAAGATGTGGGTAGGCGGATGTTTCCTAGGATGCTTTGTACCGCTTACCCCTAAAACGCAAGCCTCTCTATCCAATCCTGTAATTAAGCAGGCAAAGGATGATCCTTGCATATATAAACAAAGTAGTGTGGCTTTGTGCCAGGCGCCTTAGGAAGAGGTGGATTATGTCTTGGGATGCACCTATAACATGACATCAAACTGATCTTGAAACTCGTTTTTCGAAAACCAAGTAAAGGGGAGAGTCATAGTTAAACAAGACACAGCCTGGCAACAGGTGCGGATATAGAGAAGCCGTCGGGAGGTATCAGAAGGTTTATCTTTTCCGTTTTAATAGTTGTACGACCAGAGAGATCTGGTTAATAGACTATGATTGGAGCATGGTGTGCTTTGCTATGTTGATATTCTCTCCACGGACATTGAAAATCTATGCCGTAGATTATGGATTACCAGTTCCATGCGAGGTATGATAAAGCAAAACTGGAGGAGCTTGTCTGCGAAACGTAGACCAGAGGGTTATTCTCTTCTGGTAGCACGGGTGACCAGGGGCCCAAGGAACATTGTTTCTTCCTGGTCAATGGTGTTGGACCCCTAGTGGGAACATCGTGCTGGTTGTGGTTGCCCGAACAAGTGTTTTCAGTGCTTTTGCATTGCTTCAGGTTGAGTTGGTGAAGGAAGGCATTAGCTTGGAAAACACTGTTCATGCCTATCCGAGGTCTTCCTAGATTACCTCAACTCCTACCCTGAAGGTAGCTCATTTCATACCAAGTGACTACAACGGTACTTTGGTCGAGAGAGGGAGTGGGACCTGAGGAAGTTTTTCCAAGGGACCTACTTCTAATCTCTGGTAGTTTTACTAATGCTTCGGGAACAGTTTGAGTACTCCAAAGGGGCGCTTGCTGTCGCTAGAAGAAAGAAAGAACATATAACCAAGAAGAGAATAATAGAAACCAGCACCTGTGTGATGGCACACCATGGGTAAGGCGAGACTCATGTATAACCTACACATTTGATTTGTCAGTAGAAGATTACACTACCACGCCTCCTTCGGTACCAAACACACGAAATTAATCGATTTGGTAAAAATCGGTGGCTCCTCAACATTTCCTAAACGGAGATCTGAAAAAAGTTACAATTTTGTTTCTTTTATTGTTATTTAATTTAAAATAATTTGATACCTTCATCCGAAGAACAACACAATTTACCAAGTCCATTCTGGCGCCACTTGCAGTTCTGCAGCAAAGCAAAATGACGTATGATGAAGGTATATTTAAGTCAATTCATCTAACTGAAATTCCTGTACTTGTTGGAAATTCACACGTTTAGATAACACTAATTAGAAATGCAAATGATTAGTTTGTAAAAGTAAGAAGAATGGGCTCTATCGGAGTTACTGCCCCATGCCCAAAGACCCAAAAACAAAATTTTAAAATTTAGAGAGCAGCCTGCGCTTCTGACTGAAATTTTACAAAAAAAAAAAAAAATGTCGTAAATTATTATCTCTAGGATTTAAACTATCTAAAATACAAAGTTTTAGAATTTAGAGAGCAATCTGCGCTTCTGATTGAAATTTTGGAAAAAAATGTCGTAAATTATGATCTCTAGGATTTAAACTAGCTAAATTCTACTAGCTTGTAAAATTACACCTGCCAAACCGATAAAATTAAAAACGAGAAATTTATCAATTAAATTTTTCTGCCATCATAAGAGTTAAATGAAATGAGTCCTATTGAAGTGCGAAGAAAACATTACCCATAGCGAGGTTAAATGATTAAAGACAGGATCACAAATTTGGCGTATAGACTTCCCTCCTATCATAAATCTTAGAAAGATACGGTCTACAGACTGTTACCAACTGAAAATATTTAAATTTTTTAATTTTTAAATTTTCAAATAAAAAAAGTCACTGTTTGTTGTAGCTACCTTTAATAGCATCGAGTATATCCAAGTAGGTTTCACACATTGCAAGAATGTAGCCAGATGCTATTTTGTCCCATTCTCGGCGAAGACCAATTCTTAAGACATTAAGTGTCTCATATTTTTTAACTGATATCTCCAGAATAGACCATATGAAAAAATTTATAGGGTTTTAGTCGGGGAAATGTAATGGAAATTGTTGTGAAGAAACGAACTTGGCAAACATTCTTGTAAAAAACATTGGATTTTACAGCCCTTATGGAATGCTGCAAAGCCTTGTTGAATAGTTTCCAATAGTTGTCAAGGTATCAAAGTATTGTGTAAAATCATTTCATAGTAGATTTGTTGATTTACCTTTACGCCCTGTTCAATGGAAACGAGTAATGAACGCCCTCGGGCAGTTACCGCATCCTAAATCATCACTGATGCTGGCGTTTGCTTTCGCAAAGCAAATCGCTTGTCAAAATTATTTTTGGTTTGCACTCAACACAGACAGATGGTTTTGTTTCTTTATCGCGAAACTATGAACATAATTTTCAATCAAAAATAAACCAAATTTTCGAGCTCGCCATCAGTGTACAAGCGTTTTAACATTTGTGCTCTTGTTAGGCAAATTGCTTTTTGTGCAAGTGTTAAATTGATAAATTAAATTAATTAATTGTTAAATTAATTAAATTAAATTGTTAAATCTTACACTTTTTATATTTTGTAGTACTTCAATCGTGGTTTATTTTTTTTTAATATGCGGCACACGTTACGAGCAGACACATTGAAAATTTTCGACGTAAATTTTGGAGCGCCTATCCTCGCTTACATTTACTCTGTCGAAAAGGTGCTGAAAATTGGTCAATAAAACACAAAGCGTTCATTATTCATTCAAATCTATTGTACCGCCTTTAAAGTTATACATTTTTTTGCAATAATACTAACGAATAATCCGATCATTGAAACATTTGCCAAGTATATTTTCAGGAAAAGACTTTAGTTCTCGCCGCGAATTGTCTGTTATGTCTTTTATTGTTTCAAAAACGGCTATCTTCAAATAGTAATTTGAGTTTTGGAAACAGAAAAAGACAACAGGAGCCATGTGATATGAATATGGTAGTTGTTTGATAACATCTACTGAGTTTTTTTTTGCCAGAAGATCGTTTACAAGGATTGCCTAGTAAGCTGGTGCGTCATGTCGGTCCAAAATCCATAAGTATTCTTTCTACACATCTGGAATTTTTCGACGAATTTTACCTTTTACCTACTGGCAAAAATTCAGAGTGCGCAACATTGCGATAGTCCAAGAAAACAGCCAACATTACCATTACTTTGGCGTATGATTTTCGGTATCAAATGGATGGAAGGCGATATTCTGAAGCTTATTGACAAGTTTTTATGTCGTACGGCCTAGTTCAAACTCTGATATCCAATATTTTACAGTCGTAAATGAAGGAGCAGACTCCCTCAGAGCGGAATCCAACTTGGCTTTAATATTGGTTGGATTGAGACATTTTAAATTGAAATATTGAATTTTTCGATACCGAAGAAGAAGAAAATTCAGGTCTTTTGGAATTAGTTGAACGATGGCCAAACTATTGTGTAAAATAATACGATTCTTAAATTCTTAAATAAATTCTTTCTACGATATCTGTAAATATTACAAAAACACACTTGAGATGAACTGACAAAATCGAGTCCTATAAACAAACTAAATAACAGATCGCTCTGAAAATCTTTGCCAATACCTGTAGAAGACAGTTGCATCAACTTAGCGTAAAAAAAATAAGCCACTATTTTTGTGTGCCATTCTGACTTCATTGCAACGTCAATTTTATTATTTTTTCAGAAGCATATGAAACTCGCACAACTAAAACTTTTTCAATTCATCTATTTTAAATTAATTCAATTTCCCTTCTAAAAAGCAAATTTGGCTTCTAAAATCCTTTTTTATAATTGTAGTGAGTATTTTCTGCATTAAAATGTGTATTTTTCGTTTAATTTGGTTCATGGAGAAACCCTGAATAAACTTATTTCAAGAGTATTTTTTGTTTGCGCTGTAAAAGAAAAAGTGATTTTTTTAATAACTTAAAAATCAGTTTTATCAAAAAGCCGGGTTTTTTGTTAAATTGCTTCCATTTATATAAAAAACACAATTTAAAAAAAACTGCTTTTACTCTTATAATTTAACAATTTGAAACTGGTAGCTGCATGGACTCAATTCAATATGCCCTTGTGTCTACTTCTTCTCTTCATGATTTAGCTGTTTCAATGTTTAACGCTTATTTTTAATCTTTGTTTAGCACCTCTGAAACTTACCCCACCAGTTGTGCGCATTACGATTCCAAACACTGTGCCGATGGCAAATGCCGAATTCAACCTATTTTCAATAGAAGTGAAACGTTTCTAGTGGCCTGTGATGATACTACGGACGGCGGAGGCTGGACGATTATACAAAGACGCATTAATGGCTCCGTGGATTTCTATCGTGACTGGTCCGAGTACAAGGATGGTTTTGGTGATATAAACGGAGAGTATTGGCTGGGCCTTGATAAAATACATGTTCTTACTACAACTCTCACCCCGACAGAGTTACTTATCCAAATGAAGGATCACAACGATACCATCAAGTATGCCAAGTATGATTTATTTGCCATAGGCTCTGCTGATGATCTGTATGAGCTTACGCATATCGGAAGCTATAAAGGCGATGCTGGTGATGCATTCAGTCACCATAAGAGCCAAAAATTTACCACCAAGGATAAAGATAACGATTCAGACGAATCTTATAATTGCGCCGTGGACAAGAGGGGGGCATGGTGGTACAATAAGTGCCAGTGGGCGTAAGTGTAGTTGTTTAATTCATAGGGAATGACAGTGTTAATGATAACATTTCTTGTTTTTACTTCAGCAACTTAAATGGCTTGTACTATGAGAATGGTCAGGTGCCTAAAAACGAGACGGGTCGAGGTATTAACTGGGCTACATTCCATGGCTACAATTATTCGCTGAAATTTGTTCAGATGATGATTAGGCCGAGAAAAATATAATGTAATATAATATAATAAAACATTGAGAACCATTAAAATAATTTTCAAATTTTCTTTTGTATATATTATAAATATAAAACAAATTTTCACATCAACTATTTCTGTGATGTTTTAAAATATTTATATTTTGTTATATTGTTATTGACTTCCTACCAGGGACCTTCCCGAAAGTTCAACTTTGTTTCAGGTTTGGTATTAATATTTGATATTTGAAATACATTGGAAATTTTGTTTCTGATTCATATTGAAATCAATTCATATAATACATTGATTCGTATTTACCTGCAACAAAATTAATTGTGTTTCTCTGTCGAAACATCATGAACCAGACATTTTACTTCGAGTAGCACCAACGATCGCATAATTTTATTTAGTTTCGGACGTGTAGAAAAAAAGTGATTTTTAGCGATAAATTAAAAAGGAATGCATATTTTTTCAGGATTTTTTAGTTTCAAGTGATCGCCAATTTTTTTTTTGCAACTAAGTTGACACAACTGCGCTCTACACTAGCATAGATTTAGAGTGCGATCTTTCATTTAGATTGTTTACTGTCACTCGATTTTGCCAGTTCATCTTTAGTGTGTTTTATATGATTCTTGCAATAGATAAAATATCTTGCAAATAATTTTGTTGCAAATTTTATATTGCAAATGGAAAATATTGCAGAAACCTTATTGTGGACCGATTTTATTTAAAACACACCTATTCAAGAGTGGTACAGTGCAATCAAAAGCGTTCGAGATGTGCTGGAAAATTTGTATCACCCCCTCCGACTATCAATCTCTTCGCCTGAAGTTAACGTCAACAAAGTGAAGAAACTGAAAGTCATCAGTTAAATTTGAGGGAAGTTATCACTGAACTTTCTGATCTGTTTCACGACTGAGTTTTCTTTAAAAATCAATCAATCGCGTAAAGCTAAAGATATGTGCTGGTACGAGTCAATTCCGACTTGAAATTCATAAAACGTATTTAACTAGTGGTATGACATTAGTTTACGAGTTTGATATCCAAACCAGTTAGCAAAAGAAAAAAAAGAAAAAAAAAAAATAATAATAAAAATAATTTAATTATATTAAAAGTCAAAGTAACGTTGATTATCGCAGTGCCGTGCATTCCAAATTCGTGCCTAACCATTAGAAAGTAAATAACGAATATTATCGAGGTTTTGTGCGGCATTTTGATAAAGTCAATTCATCGAAAAATGACAGATTTGGACAACAGATTCATTAATGCGTCTTTGTATGATAAACCAACCACCGTCTTCATTGAGGTTATCATAGACCACTTTAAATGGTTCCGAAGCAAAAAGAATACATATTCTTGATGAGACATTTACCCTGAGAGCAGTGAGGCACATCGTAAGCAGCATAATTAGTCGAGTAAGGTGGCTCGGAGCTGTAAATTATAGACAAAGCAAAATGAATAAAACGTCCAAAGATATTGAGAAAAATATTGATTACACAGCTAACATTCAGAATATACTGTTAACATTAACTGAGATGGATAGAAAACTTAGACGATAGTTCTAAACCTTTTCAATAATTGGAACTAATTCGGTGTTATTGTTATAAAGTTTCGCATCACAACTGTTACTTTTCGCGATAAATGATGTTTTGCATTCAAAACAGGGATTTGAAATAATCTCTTCTGATATCTGCAATGAAAAGAGAAGCTCACGGTAGAAATTGTTTTTCATAAAACAACAAATAGAGTGTTATATAGCTGGAAACAGCACTCATATAGTGATGAACTTGTATTACATGCAAAATACAAGAAGTAATGGATATAAATTTATCATTTGTAAATGACATGAAAGGCTTTATTCAGCATAGTTAGAACTATCCGATTTAAGTCAAATATTCACAATTTTGCGTGAAATCCTGGTACCATTTTGAAAGTAATTCCATTCTTCATTCCTTTGCAGAAAATCCAATCCCTATTGGCAAAAAAACTGGGACAGTTGACTTTCATAAGCTTCCCTTGAGGCGATTTTTTCACAAGCAAAATCATTCATCATAAATATAAACAGGACTATAAGATGGATGCATAAATATCTCCCAATTAAGCTCTCTAGGCTTTTGGCGAGTCAATATCTATATGTGCGGTCTGGGATCGTCGCCTTCTTTTCGCTAAAGCTGACCACTTCCTTCAGATGATCCAACTGTTAACAGCAAAAGTCCGAATTAAGCTCATAGTAGAAGATTTCTTGTCACCAAATATACACTAAAATTTACCTTACAGTCATTTCTGTCTTACGCACCATTTGCGAAGGCTCTCCTTGACGACCGTTTTCATTCGATGTTGTCGTAAGTGCTCCACTTTTCTTCAGTTGTCACCATCTGCCAATGTGAAATGGATTGAATTTGTTGCGATTCAACAGCGATTGCTGGTGGAAATTCGATCTATGAATTTTTTTGCATTAACGCCTTTGGCATCAACACATCGAGCTACTATTTGTATTGAGTCTTATTCAAGTGGTTTTACATGATGTTTTTGGCAATGTTTAGTTTTTGGACAGTCGAAACAGTGCTTGCAAGACGTTTCGATTTGAAGATTTCCATTATTTTACCGAGATTTTTGACAATTAGATATTCCGAGCGTGTTCAATCTGAAAGCAAAATTTCATATAATTGTCTAATACAGTATCAGGACCATAAATACTGTTAATACTTTCAACAGCCTGGCTTACCTTTTAACTTTGAACGATAAAAACTGTAAAATATAGCATATTTTCTCTTTGCTGGTGTCCATCTTTGAAGTGCGCTCCAACAATACCGAGTCAAATAGTACCATAATTGTTGAAGTAGTTGGAGTAGAGTAGAGTAAACCGATCGAAGTTATACAACGCGATATAAAGATTACTAAAGGCACCTAATGGATTTCTTTTCATTACTTCTTACATGTCCTTATCTATGTAAATGTTTTCCTATACGTATTTTTGAAATTAAAATGACTTTATTTTGAAGCGATTTTCGCATTTCATTTTATTTATAAAGGGTGGCGCAAAAGTAACATTAACGGCAGCCATATTGAATGTATTCTTGTGCATCATTTGGGTTTAACCCGTGAACCAATTGCATCTTATATGGGGAAAAAATGTAGCATACTCGTATGTAAAATACCTTGCAAAGGCTGCCTAGACATCTCCAACGGTTTCCTGGTCGAAGTTTCGGGGGTTTCATTTTGAACTGCACGAGATCTTGCCCAAAACGCTGAACCAATCGGTAAATTGTTGGAGCGCTAGGAACATTTCAAACATGAAAGAAATTTCGATATGATGTGAATAATCGAATGCTGATTTTCAAAGTAAAATTAAACAACTTTGGTTCTTTGTTCTGTGCTGAGCCTTTCCATCATAATTTCCTCAAGTATTATTTAGTTAGTTCTGTAAAGAGACGAACAGAAAAGACTTGAACAAAAAATGCATTCACTGATCAAATCTTAACGTTACTTATCCGCGACTTTATATAAGCAAACAATCAACAGCACACAGTAGGATGTACATTTATTATGTAGTTTTTGACCACATTACATGTTTATCCTTCGTCCTTATACAAAAGTGACGCCCCTGAGTATTTAGACGCTCTTCTTTGATTTCCTTATACCAGTACCTAGTAGCGTACAGCGTTCCCTCTATATCTGATGTATGGGCTTTCGATGCTTGTGCAAAATTTTTGACAACTCTTTCTAATTTTGTATCAATTTTTTCTAAGATCGTTATGTTACTTTTGAGAAATTCACACAGAAACTGTTATTGTCCTCTTCCACCGATTCTATTTCGTTTTCCTCAATATTGTCGGATTCGGAAAAAGTTTCTAATTTTAATTTGTGAATTTTTAAAATTTTTGGAAGTCTTGCATAAATTTGGCTTCATTATAAGTGAGCGAACCATCACATATTTTTGTGTTCCATCGAGATGATCATGTTTTTCATCGCCCTATTATGCTCATGTTGCTTTTCCATTAGTTACATTTAATTATTCAAAAATTCTTTGAATTATTTATTATATTTTTCCAGTTGCTTCACTGGTTTCTCGTCTGTCTTGACAAGCAGTGAATTCCGGTTTTCATTATCAGCTCGTATCTTATCTGTTAATTGGTAAAACTGCTGGCATTGGTTGATTTTGATCTTACGGCTCAGATTCTGATCATAAGTGTTATCAATTACAGGAATACAATTTTCAAACATTCATCGTTGTAGTTCAGAACAATTTTAATGCTTGTCAGAATTGCAAGACATATCATGAATAACTTTGCAAATTATTTTTTCGAATTATCTTCAGTTATAGTGCAAGTCTAAGCATTGCCAGCTCATGTGTTGAACTGATAGTGATTGATTGCTATTAAAATCTTATAAGTTACGAGTATGGTAATGAGCAGAAACTTCACCAGTTGCATCTTTATATGAAAACATCTTCTGATTTGCATTAAAATTAATTACGATACTCGTACGGGTGCGATTAAAATCTTATAAGTTACGAGTATGGTGATGAGTAGAAACTTCACCAGTTGCATCTTTGTATGAAAATCTCTTTTGATTTGCATTAAAATTAATCACGATACTCGTACGAGTATGCTATTTTAAGGAGATTCATTACTATGAATCGTGTTTGCCTTCTTAGTTACATTAATGCAACTAATTATTGACTATATTAATAAATCGCAACATACATATTAATATTGCCTTTTTGTATTCTAAATCCCTCTCCTTCCTCTCCTTCTCTTTCTCTCTCTCTCTCTCTCTCTCTCAATCACTGTGAGTGTTTCTATAGGTAAATGATCAACTAATCAAAGACTTGGAAACGTAACAACCAGCTATTTTTCTCTTGAGTGAAACTCGCTTGCTTCCAACGTTTATCAAAAGAGCGTAATTTTGTCCCCACTCTCACTCTCTTTTTCAACGTGGAACTTTAATAGCTAAGCGTTTCTTAACGTCATATGTAATGGTATTCATACATTATTGATCAACTTACTATAATCTGCAAAAATAGTAATCACATTATATATAAAGTTGTCGAATTATTGTGTAAAGAGAGTAACGAAGAGAGCGGGATCATCTTACTTCCTTGGCTCTTTAATTATCTTAACTTTGTTTCCAGAGAAAAATAAGTGATCTGTTTTCATCGCCTTTGAACTAATGCACGGGCGAAATTTTCTGAAACGTATAGGTAGTCATGATCTGTACGTTGAGAACAGTGAGGTAAACAAATTCCTCGCCGTGAATGCTGGTCTGGCTATAGTTTGCGTTGGCTAAAGGCAATTCGATCATGGCCAATTTCAGTTGGTGTTGTCGTAAATGGCCCATTTTTTCGTTGTTGAAACTCAGCACAGGCAACAAAATCCATGAGATTTTTTACGTTAACTTGTGTGACATCGAGCTTCGCATCACCAAGTGGTTCCAAAGGATTTTTCTATAAAGTTTATTTTCTGGACAATTGGAACAGTGCTTATATTCCATCGATATTTAAATAGGTGTTCATATATTTGGAAAATGTTACGTACTTTCAATTATTTAAATAACTTATAATTCCGGCAGATAATCTCGGTCGATGGTCGAAATATCAAGTTATATAGGGTTATCCATTTTTCGGTTTCAAGTAAAATTAAATAAAACACACATAAAGCTATGAAACTGTTATTGCATTATAATGCTTAGACCTTCGCCAGTATGTTCAAGATACAACGTCAAGTAAATGGCCGCCTCTGGATTGGTTGTAGAAGTGGATTCATTTGAGGTTTCTCCAATGACGTTTTCGCTTATAATTTGTTTTTCAGTAATTTTTAATTTTTTAGTGACTTTTTCAGACCGCAATGGCTTTTCCATAATCACTTCTGGGTTCTTCGAGCCCCATATGCGACAATTTCGTTTGTTGACGTAAGCACGTAGTGAGAAATGAGGGAACATTTTGTTCCATTGAATCATCACTTTTGTGGTAAGTTTTAACTATTTTTGCGTATTCTTCGGTTGTTAAACGATCCATATTCGCAAATGGCAAATCTTTTACTAAATAAATAACACTTCAGATGACAGCTATTTAACAGCTGACAGCCTTGGCAGACCGGCGGTTTTGAAATTCTTGAATGCATAACCCTGTATAAGAATTTGCAAAAACCTGGACCTAGAGGATGAATATCTAAAACTCGAGAAAATATGAAGATGGGAATTTAAAAAAAAAAATGTGCTCTAGACTAGATATACATTCTTTCCAATATTTTGTACAAAAATAGTAATATTTCTATTAAAATCACAAAATTTTCTATAGAAGTAAAAAATTGTTAAAAAGCGTACCTGTCTTCATGTGGCTTCAACCACAATGAACCTAAGAACATCATACATTGGTTAAATTGGGCAATTTGTATGGGAGATACCCAAAGGAATGCAATTTTCGGGTTGATTTCATGAATTTCAAACTGGCGACCAGACAAGCAATGGAAAAACGCCCGTTTGTTTATTGAATATTGCTATAGATATGCTATAAAAGCGTTTGATTACTTACTGAACTCTTCCATAGAAGAAACGTAGCTAAATCATTTAATTTGAGTGAGAGGTATTCGGAACTGCGTAGGGAAGACGCCGTTTTCTTTCTCAAAAACAAATTTATCAAATGCTTGGGCTATGCCAAACGTCTCTGAATTTAGCGCAATTGAATGAAAGGTATCAAAATAAGAAAACATACAAAGCGAATTCACTTGCATCTCATGAATGAGACATGGGAGCCTCTCACATTCAGTATGCTTATGCGCATTCTACAGTGTGGCGCACGAATCATGCTGTAAACTCAATGTCAATGATAATGGGGGCCGTTATTTAAAGATTTTAAGGTACTTTTTATACCCAGAACTGTGCCGAAAACGTATCCATTTGATTTCAGCAAGATGGAGCAACTGCACATATATCCAGACCGGTTGTGGCGGAACTCCAACAAATATTCTCACACAAATTAATATTCAAAACCCCCACTTTTCGCTGGCCTCCAAGGTTATCTAACTTGACTGCACCAGACTGCTTATTTATGTCGTTATGTCAAGCAAGTGGTGTACAAAACGTACCAAGAAATTTGACTGAATGGAAGCAGTCCATTTACATAACAATTGAGGAGATCACGACTTCAACCCTTCAGACCGCAATGAATAAATTTCTGATCAGTGGTCGTATATGCGTGAATAATCATTGAAGTCGGCTGTATCACTTTCAAAACCAATTAAATATTATATAAAATAAGTGATTTTCTATATAAAAAAAAGAAAAAAAAATGAATAAGCGGAACACATTGAATGAAAAAAAGTTATACCGCCACCCAATATTTTCAGACTCACTCAATGGGATCTACAGTTTAACGACTATTTCGTACGTCACAGTTTAAGAAGCATTTACAAGACTTATCGATTACTAGAATACTCGAAGTGATAGGTGGGTGTATGCGGGTTGAACCTGCGGCCATGCTAATGATCATCGCTTGTACTAACCATCGCGCCACAGTTGGCCATCTAAAGTCACACAATCACAATGAACTTAAGAATATATTGGTTAAATTAGGTAATTTATATGGGAGATACCTGAAGGAATGTAATTTTTCGGGTTGATTTTATTCAGGCACCATTAACGAAATGAACTAAATTCCGATAATAGCTTTAATTTATGTTTGAACATAATTTTGGTGTCGGTTCTGACGGTTTTGACTTCGATTCGTACTCGTACAATCAAAATAAAGCTACAAATATTTTCGCTTCTTATTCGCACTCTCGAAATGAAGCCTTAAATGAGTTTGCTACAGATTTAGATTAAGAAATGTTGAGTTTGTGCTTCATTGAGAAATTTTCGACGGAAAAAAGTAACAAATTTTTTGTATGGCTCTGATAAATTCCGAAAAATTACAGCATTTTTAATTGATAACACTTCGAGCGACGATCCCTGTAAAGAATTTTGGTTATTCCCAAATGTAATATTATTAATGTATGACTAAACGTGGCATACGTAACTTCATAACTATTGAAGTACTGAAAAGCAGTAAGATATGATTGTGAATTCATTCCTGCCACGATTAAGTAGTGTTAAAGTCAAACATTCACCTGTGAAGTCTAAGAGAACAATATTTTTGCTAGGCAATTAAGCAACCTGTTTAGCTTTTCGTTCGCTTTGCCGCGGAAATTTCTAAGAGATTTGCCACAACATTTGGCAGGAGTGCACCCGCCGTTGAAATCATAACGAAAAATGTAATTCTATCTTTAAGATACTTACATTTGCAAATGCACAGTTAAAGCTTTCACATTTAACGCCTGAAGCTTTTAATGAGTCTCATTGAATCAACAAATCGAATTTACGATAGTTTCATGAACTTATTCTACAAGTAAAGATCTCGATAATCGTTTGCGGCACAATTTTTATAATTATAACAATTTCTATAATGAAAATATTTATATTATATTACGTGTCACTAATTCAGCTTGGAGAATTCTTGAGTTATGCGCAAGTAAGTACAGTGTGAATCCAAACATTTTGCTGCTATTTGCTGCAAATGGGAATTCGATTCATTATGAATTTGATCATAGGCTGCGGATGCCATAGATGTCGATGAAATTTCCCAATGCGAAGATGTTAGCCATCAGGTCTCTACGCTCAAATCGACTACTGAGAACCTGAGAAGGCAAATTCAAATAATAGATGAATATTTTGATATACAGTGGAAACATCAGAAGAATATTGAAGGTAAAGTGAAAAGTCTAGAAGACAAATTTAGAGATATTGAAGATCGTTTAACGGAACAGCAAACCAAAAACCAAAATGAAATGAGAGATCTTATCCAGTCACTCAAACCCCAAAATAATTCCGAATCTCTAGCAAGCTTTGAGAAAGCGCATTTGCTGTCTGATTTGCAAGAGGTTTCGTTGCAACAAGAGGATATTTTAGAAAACTTGGATAACGACGAAACGATACTAAAGAGACTCTCCAGATCGGTAAGCAGTGATAACCATGAAGTTAGTGTTGGTGCTAGTATGATGGAATCTACACCTACTGGTTCTTGTTGGGGCGGATACACAAATATTCTGAATGAACTTAATAAAAATATGACGTATTTACAAAGTATCGATATGAGAATAAAACAACTGAAGACTGGGCATGAACAAGAAGTGAAAGAACAGAAGGAATTTAACGATATTCCACTATCACTATTGAGATTTTTGGATATCAAGGGTAAGAAGAGCGATGCAAAAGTTTACTGCACGAAATAACATTTTTAAATTACAGAACCAAGCCAGTTTTGTGTGAAATCGAGTGATGATAAGCTGCTGTGGTAAGTTTGCTATCTGTTGTGGGTGAGGGTGTTGGAAAGACTTCAGGAGGTAGGGTGCCAAGAGTTGCTTCTTTGACGCAGTTACTTCTCTGGCAGAACAGCTAGCGTAGTTTGGGCAAATAGTAAGGTGGAGCTTGACGTTGTTCGTGGCTGCCCGCAGGGTTCCATCTGTGGTCCATTTATATGGAAGCTCTTGATGGACCCCCATTGCTGCAGCTAAGTGTTCAGTGCAAAGTTTGTGCATATGCTGATGACCCAGTTGGAGCACAAGGTCCTGGCCCTGATGACGATAGTTAAGCAATGGTCGAAACATAGCAACATGCTCTCTATCTAGGGCGTTTTGGCCAGGGCAACGATGTTTACTTCCAGAGCGTTTGCTCGGCGTATGGCTACTACGACATAGTTGTAAGAAGTATGTAGGTATGCTGACCTTGTCAAGGCAGATTGTCAAGGCAGTTGAGCAGCTGCGAGACTGTTCGGATCAGGCGAGACTGTTCGGATCATGCTGATCTCCGTTATGTACGAAATAAATGTCATTTAAATGACGGACTCTGGATTAGTTGCAACGGTGGTTCCTTTTGAGGTTATGTTCGGCCACGATTTCGCACATTTCGAAAGGTATCTCGCCGATAACTTGACGAATGTTGGTTTTCAAATGCTCTAACGTTTGGGTTATATCTGCGTAGAAACTGTTCCTAAGTAGCTCTACAAAAAAAGTCTAACGGCGTCAAATTGCATGCTCTTTGGCTAAAACGTGAAATTACACATTCTCATGCAATAAAGCCAAAATCGGTCGTGTTGTGTAGCTCGTGACACCGTCTTGTTGAAATAACATATCGTCCAGTTCAGGAGTTTTTGAGATTTGAGGTTTTGAAGAAAATTCAGGTCTTTTAGAATTAGTTGAACAGTGAGGCGTTTCATGCTCAAGATATTGAGTAAAATATTACGATTCGTAAAACATGGAAAGTACAACGGCTATTTCATACAGATATAAGTGACGATTTTCAATTACCATTTCTTTCCTTTTGCCACTGTTAGCTTCAGTGTGGGCATTGATGGCCGACCAAAGGGAGACAATTCTTCCACTACATCTCTACATATTTTGAATGCACAGTACCGTTCATTAGGACGTGTTATTGATAAAGCCTATTCAACGTAAGCCTTCGAAATTCCATTTTCTTTATACGATATTTGTAAAAATCATAAAAACACACTTAAGATAAATGACAACATCAACTAAATAACAGATCACTCTCAAATTCCTTGCCAATATAGAAGACAGTTGCGTCAACTTGGGGACAAAAAGAATAGGCACTATTTTTGTGTGCCATTTCCCCCCCTTCAATCAATTCTATATTTTTTCAGAAGCATAAGAAACTCGTACAACTAAAACTTTTCCAATTCATCTATTTTAAATTAATCCAATTTCCCTTCTAAGGAGCAGATTTGGATTTCGAAATCCTTTTTTATAATTGTGGTGAGCATTTTCTGCATTAAAATGTGTATTTTTCATTTAATTTTGGAACATGGAGAAACCCCGAATAAACTTATTTTAAGTGTATTTTTTGTTTGCGTAGTAAAAGAAAAAGTGCTTTTTTTAATAACTTGAAAATCAGTTTTATCAAAAAGCCGGGTTTTTATGTTAAATTGCTTCCGTTTATTTAAAAAACCCAATTTCAAAAAACTGCTTTTACTCTTATAATTTAATAATTTGAAACTGACAGCTACATTGACTCAATTCCATATGTTTTTGTGTTGACTTCTTTCCTTCATGATTTAGCTGTTCCACTGTTTAACGCTTATTTTTAATCTTTGTTTAGCACCCCCGAAACTTACCCCACCAGTTGTGCGCATTACGATTCCAAACACTGTGCCGATGGCAAATGCCGAATTCAACCTATTTTCAAAAGAAGTGAAACGTTTCTAGTGGCCTGTGATGATACTACGGACGGCGGAGGCTGGACGATTATACAAAGGCGCATTAATGGCTCCGTGGATTTCTATCGTGACTGGTCCGAGTACAAGGATGGTTTTGGTGATATAAACGGAGAGTATTGGCTGGGCCTTGATAAAATACATGTTCTTACTACAACTCTCACCCCGACAGAGTTACTTATCCAAATGAAGGATCACAACGATACCATCAAGTATGCCAAGTATGATTTATTTCTCATAGGCTCTGCTGACAATCTGTATGAGCTTACGCATATCGGAAGCTATAAAGGCGATGCTGGAGATGCATTCAGTCACCATAAGGGCCAAAAGTTTAGCACCAAGGATAAAGATAACGATTCAGATGAATCTTACAATTGCGCCGTGGACAAGAGGGGAGCATGGTGGTACAATAAGTGCCAGTGGGCGTAAGTGTAGTTGTTTAATTCATAGGGAATGACAGTGTTAATGATAACATTTCTTGTTTTTACTTCAGCAACTTAAATGGCTTGTACTATGAGAATGGTCAGGTGCCTAAAAACGAGACGGGTCGAGGTATTAACTGGGCTACATTCCATGGCTACAATTATTCGCTGAAATTTGTTCAGATGATGATTAGGCCGAGAAAAATATAATGTAATATAAAATAATAAAACATTGAGAACCATTAAAATAATTTTCAAATTTTCTTTTGTATATATTATAAATATAAAACAAATTTTCACATCAACTATTTATATGATGATTTTAAAATATATACATTTTGTTATATTGTTATAGACTTTCTATCAGGAACCTTCTCGAAAGTTCAACTTTGTTTCGAGTTTGATATTAATATTTGATATTTAAAGTACATTGGAAATTTTGTTTCTAATTCATATTTGAATCAACAAATCAATTCATATAATACATTGATTTTACCTGGAACGAAATTGATTGTGTTTCTCTGTCGAAACATCATGAACCAGACATTTTGCTTCGAGTAGCAGCAACGAAAACATAATTTTGTATAGTTCGGACGTGCAGAAAAAACATGATTCCCAGCGATAGTTGGGGTTATCAGATATTAAAAAAGAATGCATAATTTCTTTCAGGATTTTTTAATAATTGCATATAATATATTGTCGAAAAAGTGAAGGGAATTAACTTTTAAAAAAGCCGTTTAAACCGATTGCCAACTTTTTTGCTCTCAAGTTGACACTGCGCTCTATACTAGCGTAGGTTTAGAGTGCGATCTTTAATTTAGGTTATTTACTGTGCTCGATTTTGCCAGTTCATCTCAGTTGTGTTTTATATGATTTTTGCAATAGATAAAAATGTCCTACAAAGAATTTTGTTGCATATTTTGTATTGGAAATGGAAAATGTTGCAGAAGCTTTATTGCTCTGTCAACAACACCAGTACAAAAGTGGTACAATGCCGTCAAAAGCGTTCGAGATATGCTAGAAGATTTGTCCGATTTTTCCGGCCGACTGTCAGTCTCTTCAACTGAAGTAAATATCAACAATGTTTAGGAACTGAAAATCATCATTTATGTTGGAGGCAGATAGTCGTTGGACTTTCTGTATGTTACAATTGTTTGATTAAAAAACCCTAAAAACTTAAAAATCTAAAAAAACGGTCGCTGAAGATATACTAGTACGATTCAATTCCGAAATTAAATTCATAAAACATATTTAACTAGTGATGAGATATTGGTTTACGATTTTGATATGCAAACCAGGTAGCAAGCTTTGGGATGAAATCTTCCAACTTAGTCGAAAAAAAAAAAATTTACGAGTGTTAAAAGTCAAAGTAACATTGATTGCTTTCTTTGATTACCGCAGTGCCGTGCATTCGGAATTCTTGCCTAATAATCACACAGTAAATAAAGAATATTATCGGGGCATTGTGCTGCGTTTTGAAAAAGCCAATTCGTCGAGAGATGCCAGATTTCTGAAAACAGATTATCCATATTACCATGTAACATCTTACATTGTGAATGAATTCCTTGCGAAAAGCTCTACAAAAGTCATCGTGTTGACGTGATGTATGTAGCTCCGACTGGCTTTGTGCTTTTTCCAAAACTCAAATTACCACTTTGAGATAGTTGGCGTTAAGAACTGAAGTCTTTTCGGGAAAATGCGTTTGAAATATGCTTTGATGTTTGGTTATACGTTGGCATAAGTGTATAATTTCGGTAGGAGCGACCTAGCTTATAGGCGTTACAATAAATTTGAACGACCAATAAATCATTTGTGTTTTATTTCTCAATTCCTGTTCTTTTTTTGACAGACCACTTCGGAAAGTACCGCACAGCGGCCCACTGCACAAAAATCGAGTTGCAAATAATGATACCGGTTTTATTCAAAATTACTTTTTTTTTAAAGTTCTTAAACCATAAAGGTGATTATACATTTACCTAGTTTTGGCGCCACCAGTGGGAGTTAAATAGAAGTGGGTTGAATATACAAACGAACTTTGATGGTAGTATAAAAATAATTTGCAAATTTGCTTAACCAAATTGTTAGTTTTTGTTCTGTTATTTAGAAGGGAGAGTTTGGAATTAAAAACAATGTATAACTCAACTTTCATAACTGCTTAACTTGTACTTTATCTGACTGAGGTTGGTTGTCAATGGGGGCCGTTGAAAGGATTTTTTTTACCCAGAACGGACACGTCGTTTCAACAGAATTTGGTTCCAGCAAGATGGAGCAACTGCACGCATCGCCAGACCGGTTATAACGGAACTTCACTGAAAATTCCCAAACAAATTGATATTCAAAAATTCCACTTTCCGCTGGCCCCCAAGGTTCTGGACTTGACTGCACCAGACTTTTTATTTATGGGGTTATGCCAAGCAAGAGGTGTACAAATCGAAGCCAAGGAATTTGACTGAATTGAAGCAGTCCATTAAAACAAAAATTGAGACGGTCCCGACTTCAACCCTTCAGGACCGCTCTCGAATTTACGTTATGTCTCCACCTGTAGCAATGAAGTTATGCATTATTTGATGCTATAAAATGTAGCGCCAAGAAGAAAATGTCTAAAGTAACAGGAATCTTTTGCCCAAATTCATTTTACGCCTTGTTATGTCGATTATAGTGACGATAACTGCCTTAAATAATTGTGAAACTTCTTAAAACATTGCACAGCCTAATTAATGGTGGTTTGAGGATTGTAAATAGGCTACATCGGCCTAACACTTCTGATACCTCTCACAAAAATTTATCGATTTTCCAGAATTCAGTTCAATTCAGTTCTTCCCTGTAACATCAACTTCATAGAATGCAACGGTAAAACTTTGTAATATCTGAAAAATCTAAACTACAGATTTTAATCCTTCCATAAAAATTACCAAATTAATCAGTATTCTTTTCAGTTATTCCAAATTCAGTCACATCCGACACACGTTAAGAGTTTACTAAAGTAGCGTTCAAGAATGAAATTGCACCACATAGCAATGTCCCTTCTAGTACTTCCTATACAAATTGTTCCATTTCCGGAATTCAGTTTTTTTCCTTCAACTACTTATCCGTAAACGGGAGCCACCTGAATGTTTGAACGATGATATGACTACAAATCATTGGTGAAATCTGACAAAAAAGCGATTATTTCGGATAATTCCTTTATAAATGGCAAATTGAACCCATACGATACATTAGACTGGGTCGGCCTCCATATATAAAAAAAAATACCCAAAGTCGGCACGAAATATTAAAGATAATCTCGAGACAATTTAAA
>JAHXMU010000534.1:239863-255544 GCA_019455685.1 Philornis downsi | reverse complement strand
AGTTATGGCGTTGCCAGATGGGTCCGTCGAATATGGGCAACCCTGTATTTAATTATAAACACTATACAGATCGTAATTGCAAGATTTGACGGATATGTTTTGATTGTCTTAAGGAAAAACCTACTCATTGACTTAGATGGTGACTAGAGTGAACAGTCTTATCTCAAATAATCTTAAATCCTTCAGTCTTAATTCTGACTTAGATGGTGACTAAAGTGAACACTCTTATCTCAAATAATCGGAAATGCTTCAGTCTTAAGTCTGACTTAGATGAGGACTATAGTGGACAGTCTTATCGCAAATAATCTTAAACACTTCAGTCTTAAGTCTGACTTAGATGGTGACTAAAGTGGGCAGTGTTATCTCAAATAATCGTAAACCCTTCGTTATTAAGTCTGACTTAGGTGGTGATTAAAGTGGACAGTCTTATCTCACATAATCTTAAACACTTCAGTCTTAAGTCTGACTTAGATGGTGACTAAAGTGGGCAGTCTTATCTCAAATAATCTTAAACGCTTCAGTCTTAAGTTTGAATTAGTTGAGGACTAGAGTGGACAGTCTTATTTCAAGTAATGTTAAATCCTTCAGTCTTAAGTCTGACTTAAATGGTGACTAAAGTGGACAGTCTTATCTCACATAATCTTAAACGCCTCAGTCTTAAGTCTGACTTAAATTACGACTAGAGTGGACAGTCTTATCTCAAATAATCTTAAACCCTTCAGTCTTAAGTCTGACTTAGATGGTGACTAAAGTGGATAGTCTTATCTCACATAATCGTAAACGCTTCAGTCTTAAGTATGACTTAGATGAGGACTAGAGTGGATGGTCTTATCTCAAATAATCTTAAATCCTTCAGTCTCAAGTCTGACTTAGATGGTGACTAAAGTGAACAGTCTTATCTCACATAATCTTAAATGCCTCAGTCTTAAGTCTGACTTAAATTACGACTAGAGTAGACAGTCTTATCTCAAATAATCTTAAACCCTTCAGTCTTAAGCCTACCTTAGATGGTAACTAGAGTGAACAGTCTTATCTCAAATAATCGTAAACGCCCGATACTTCCAATGGAGTTTGATTCGCCCTCTTCTGCGCTATTCATTTCAATCAATTGTCAAGAACAATGAAATAATATGTGGACTCGTTATTTTAAAGAAAAACTATTACATTAATATGAATCACAAGCTGTGTGTTCTTTATGCCGAAATCGAGGTGATTGAATGTCTAAAAATATGTCGAGTGATTTAGCTGGGCCATACAGTATTGTTACATAAAGATGTCTGCGATGAACGCGATGGGCCATACAGAAGAGGAAGACCAAAACTCTGTTGGAAGGATTGAATCGATATCATAACTTGGTATGATTTATTAAAAGAGCTGCGCTAAAGGTCGAAGTACTCATGTTTTGCTACTTATGGCTCATAATATACAAAAATTTATTTTCTAGCCGCCATCTAAATAAGTTAGCAGGCATTTCAACACTGAAACTGAAAAGTTGATAATTATATGATATAGTTAGGAAAAATTGCTGAGGTAAACTATATCCTGTATTATAGCAAAAATATTTCTGTAAGGCATTTCCTATGTTTACGAATTCACGAATTCGCAATTCAATTTCACATTCCTTGTCTTCTTGGTTCTAGAATCACTAACGCCATCCTTCTCTGCCTACAAATTCGAAATGACATTAATTTTTCCCGTGATTATGCTAAGATTGAGCTGCCACGGGGATAAGAAGACACTCCTCTTGTGGACCAAGTAATCATACCGATGGTTCCATTCTCCCATTTCGCTAACGGTGTGCCAAAACTACTCCAAACCTTCGCAGGGTAGTTAATGGCTGTTTCAGAAGAGATTTGCATTGAATTTAGTTTGTTTAATAGATGAATTTTATGCCAATTTTCTCTTAAGTTGAGCTAATTTAAATTGAATTATATTTTTTTAAATATTTTTCAAAGTGATCGCTATTTTGTCTTTTTTTTTGTCGTGAAGCAATTTTCAAATTTTCTCTTATATTCCATTAGTGTAAAGAAATGAATTGAATGAGTTGGAATTAAACTGACAATTTGTGTTTTATTAAGAAATGTAAGACTGCGATACAAAGTTACGGGCATTTGCTTGGTTATAGTTTTTAGTAAATAATTTTTTCTACATTTTCCCAACAATCTTAGCCTAACATATAAAAGCCATATGGTAACAGGCACATATAATTTGACTTATAAGAATCGAAACCAAATCTTCTGCTGCTATGCAAGACCAGAATCGTTCATCGGCCAAAATTTTCTTGTCGATTATTTTCCACTTCCATTTAAATAAGTAAGGTTTTGGCCACTCATCGGATCGACTTTTTATCATTTGTTCCAAGGCAGACTGTTGGCTTGTCTGTAACAGAAACAAAATAATATAATTACATACATATTTTATTATTTTTCAGGGGTCTCCTTACCTTTTCGACTTAAATATATATGCCGAAATGTTGGTAAGTTCCAATACTGTTTTTGTGATTTTTTAATTCTTCTCTGTGATTACAAGCCGATACATGTGGACCACAAACCAAAATCCGAAGTAGAGCTTTTCCAATGCCAGCGCATTTTTAAACAGTTTGAGAAGCTGAAAGCTGACAACGAAGACCTTGGAATGCGTATTGAGCAAGGAGAGTGCTGGTTTCTAAAGCTACTACAGCACAGCAATGAAATCGAGAAGGAGTTCCTTGATTTCGAAGAAAAGCTTTTGCAGTTACAAGTTGTTCTTATGGAGCAGCAGCGAGAGCATTTTAAACATGTGAAAAATGTCATCAGCTCGAAAAAATCTCAAATCATCTTAAACAAAAAGAATTTTACACAAGAATTAGAGCAAATCTTTAAGCTTCAAAAGATTATTGCCTCAAAATTCAAAATTTCTCCAGTATCAAACCAGATTGAAGAAGATGCTGCAGAGGAGGACAATGAACAGTTCTGTTGGAATGTTTACGGAATGCTTATAAAAATTCCAACAAAATTTTTCATTGTTCTCGTGTGTAGCATATCTGATTAATATGATTTGATACTAGAAGAATATCGAATTTTGACGCAATAATCTTTAAAAGCTTAAAGATTTACTCTAAATCTTGTGTAAAATTCTTTTTGTTCAAAATGATTTGCGATTTCTTCGAACTGACGACATTTTTCACATGTTGAAGATGCTTTTGCTGCTGCACTATAAGATAAACTTGTGACTTCACGAAATCAGAGAACTCCTTTTCAAATCAATACTGCAGCTGCTTCAGAAATCTGTACTTCGTCTGCTTAAAACGCATTCCAAGGTCTTCGTTATTAGCTTTTAGCTTCACAAACTGTTCAAAGATGTGCTGGCATTTGAAAGGCCTTACTTTGGATTTTTGTAGACGGTCCAGCTGTTTCAAATTGTAATTATTATGCTGTGTTATTTATATTTTTATAATCACTTAGTTGAAATTCAATAATTCCAAACGGATTAAAAAGTTCTGGTATTTAATATTGTGCGATTGTCTGTTGTAAATGGCTTCCTCCCATGTAGTTTGAAGAACAGCAGCCGCTCTACTGATTTGCTGATATATGAAAATGATTGGTATTATAAGCAAATTATCTGAAAAGCTTTCAATCTGAGAAACTCACAAAAAGTCTGAAACAGAATTCATTCATCTCATCTATGTGTTTTAAGTAAAAGTTGCAGCAAAGAGACCTTAAAAGTTTCAATTGCGAAATAACAATGAATGTGTGACGAATTGATAATAGAGTACTCGACTAATTCTTCAAACCAGATTTCTAGTTTTTTTTCCATTATTGCGATAATCGACAATATATCTCAGAAGAAAATTTCTAGTTGCTGGAAACGGAATGATAAAATGAACTTGATGATTATAAAAACATATAACATTTTAGAAACTGTTGAGAGCGGCCTCGCTTTAGAAATTTGTATTCAGATTTCGTTCAACAGCTTTTTCCATTAAACGGGTTATCAATTTTCGGGTTCAAAAGTAAAGTTAAATAAACTACACATAAAGTTATTATATGATTTCGATGAAACTTTTATTTGATTATAATATTTGGATCCTGCCATTATGTACAAATTACATTGTCAGCAATTTTCGACAACTTTTTCGCACATATCGGGCAATATCTCGGCGATAACTTGACGAATGTTGGTTTTGAAATAGTCTAACGTTTGGGGATTATCCGCTTAAACCCGGTGTTTGACATAGCCCCACAAAAAAAGTCTAACGTCTAATCGATCGTGTTGTGTGGTTCGTGGTAGTTCATAATCTTCAATTGCAGGGGGAAAAAGTCGATTATCATAAGTCCATAGCGCTTTGAATTGAGTGTAACGGTTTCTCCAGCGTCATTTTCGAAATAATACACCCCAATGATACCTTCAGACCATAATGCGCATCAAACAGTCAAATCTTTCGGATGCAATGGCTTCTCTACAATCACTTCTGGGTTCTTCGAGCCCCATATGCAACAATTTTGTTTGTTAATGCAACCACTGAGTGAGAAATGATGTTTATCGCTAAAGAAAACTTTGTTAAAAAAATCAGCGTTGAAAGCCTGTTGCTGTAGTACCCAATCAGCATATCTATGGCGTTGTGAATGATAATGTCGGCTTTAATTATGGATAAGGATGGAGGTGAAAATCCAAATGCAAAATACGTCATAATGAGCCGTAGGATGGGTTCAATTGTTGAGAATGCCGTGGAATCAATATATTCGTATTATCCGTCTCACTTTCATTAACAAAAGAGATATTTTCGGCAGTGCTTACGTTGCGACGTTACACAGACCTGATCACATCTATAACGCTTCCAGTCTCTTGAAGTTTCTTTATAATGTTCACAATTCCCTGCACAGTAGGTCGGTTGTGACGACGATAACCACCCGGAATTGCCGAAAAGTGCCCACGTTTGAATCACCACTTTTGTTGTTATTTTTAATTAGTCTTAAGCGTTCTTCGGTTGTTAGGTGATCCATATCCGTAAATGGCAAACTTTTCACTAAATAAACAACACTTCAGATGATAGGTATTTAAGAGCTGACTGCCTTGTCAGACCGGCGGTTTTGAAACCACTAAGTGGGTAACCCATTATTTTTAATTGCTTCTTTAGTGCCCCACGATGGAACAAATGATGTATTTGCGAGAGTACTGATTGTATTCTGTATAAAAATCTAGTTTCTGTTCATCGTGTGCTTGTCAATTCGCATTCTGATGGATTTCCCAGTTGATTTGGTAATAGAGAACTATTTAAATTTGCAGCGAGCTGTTTGGGTGTTGTCTCTCTCTCACGTTAATACCAAAAAATCTTTCATGAGTGAATAAACTATGTTGAGCGTTGAAGGGGAATTGGGGGGGGGGGGATGATAGCTGATGGATCTGGAGTGGACTGTATGCAGACTTGGTGATGGGTAGCCAAGTGGTAGGGGCAGGTAGAGGAGACTACTATTCCAAGTCGTGACCGGTCTGTGACGTAATTGTTATAACCGCTATTTTTTAGAAACGACTATAGCTTTGGACTTCGTATATGTTTTCTTAGAGAAAAGTTATATGTGATGAGCGTGCGAGAAAATGAAAACAAAAGAATTAGTAAATTCAATTCGTTTATTTTGGCACTATGCAGTTGCTCACCATATGATGGATAAAAATGAAGTGAAGTATTACAATTTAGATAACTATGATGAGACTTCGTCGCTTATTTGATAGCTTTAACTTGATATTCTTAATTCACAATAGTAATATTATCGAACTACTGATACATATCGTAGAACGATATTTAATAAACAATTCAAAATGACAAAGTACTATACGGATTTCAGTTAGCAAAATTCAATAAATAGACAAAGAATATAAAATTATTATAAAATTGATTGTCTAAACTAACGAGTTTAGACAATGACAGACTGCAAAATTATTGCATTTTATTTATGGCGATACTAAATAGAGATTATATTTTAGTTTTCGACACATATTAAACAAGTGAAGTTCACAGAATGCGTATAAAAACTGCTAGTAGCGGAGTTCGATCGTGATTATTGGCAGATGCATTACAAAGATCGGCATCAATTATTAGTTCTAATCCATATATAAAATAATAACTTTAAACTCTTTGACTGTGAAAATAATTTTATCCGAATATTTAAAAGCAAAGAAAATTAAAAAAAAAAAATTGAAATGAAAACAGAAACATCATAACTAATTTTGGAGGCATAATGTGTCTGAGTATATCGCTTAAAATTTTGATAAAAAAGTGAAACAAATAATAGTACTTTCATTACAATTAAAAACATAAAGCGAAACACCCACATTATGAGTGTGAACTCTTTGCTAAAGCAGCGGCTTAGCAGCAACTATAATACATTGGTTGATATTGACAAACATTCTCAATGTGATGAGAATTGAGTTTGAAAAGCACGTGAATATTTGACAAAGAAACAAAACAGACTGAAAGAATAATAGATATTGAAACAAAATATCTAAGAGAATTTACTAAAATCTAGGTAGAGTTAATACATATTCAGAGAAAACAAAAGCAACATTTTTTTACATTCACGCCGAAAAGTTTAAAAACTAAAACGTTCCCGTTGAGAGGTCTTGAAAGAACTAAATAAATACAAGGACAAATAAGTGCAGTTTGTAAAAGTATCCTAATTCATAACCGAAACTTTAGCAAGAAACTGTAAGTAGAACATTTCCGATATCTGTGGTTCCAATTAGTCCAGACTGGAACGTAACTTAATTTAACAGCATAAAGAAGGTCTTACATCACTACAAAAAGTGGGAGCAGTTAAAATCGCCCGAAATGGCGCAATATCATTATCATTACCAAATTATTTCTTACCACCAAAGTGCGTAAAGTCCGTAAACTTCCCTCATGGAAGGAAAAATGGATGTAAAACCGTATAATGAAAAGGAAACATTTGTTCTAAATTTATTTGAAAAATATGATCATATGTAATTTTTTTTAAGGATCTTCAAGAAAAACTTAGAGAGAAGAAAAAAAAAAATAGAAATAATAAATAAGTAATCTTTCGGATCATAATCTAATATTCTGTAAACTTAAACTCAGCGGCAGTAATGATGATTTTGTGGATGCAGAATGTCTTACAGGAATTGACAGGAATTTCATCCTATAATACGGTAGGCAAAAATCTCATATACAAAAAAAAAATCAAAAAAAAAAAAAAAAAACAAAAATTTATGAAGTATGAAATAACTCCATAGGTTAGAGGTAACTTACAAAAACTGATGGATTACCAAAATAATCTTTTCAAGCTGAGAAGGAGAAAAAAAGAGAAAAAAAAATTTGATGTTGAATTTATATTGAAAAGAATAAGCAAGATCGTAAAAAATGCTTCAGAAATTTTAATGACTCAATATTATTCCGAAAATGCCTTAAAACTGCAACATCAGCCAACCAAGTTTTGGAAATTTCTGAATACAACACTGGGAAGATTCTCGAAATCCGAAATAAAACTAAGAAATGAGCAAGGTAAACACATTACATGAGACGTTATGAAAGTTGAGAATTTTTGTCAATTTTTCATAAACTCGGTGTCAAAGTTGAAGCAGAAATTATCTGCATATCCGGATGATCATTTTAATTATCTCAGGGCGTTACGTGTCCGTAGAAATAATTTCAAATTTACCTTTACAAGTGGCACTAGTAAATCTAGATTTATCAAAAACATCAGATAATGACGGAATTACTTCAAAAGTTTTAAAAGAATGTGCGCTAGAATTATGCCCATATTTGGTAAATAAAGAGTGATTTTTTAATCATAGTTTTTTTTTAATCGAATAAAACACTCAAATTTGAGTCATATGTTAAAATTTTTTATTGGGATCGATAAACTGGGTTTTGCCGTTTAATTTTTAAAAATAACTTCATGTAAATGTTGTCCGCGGCTCCGTCTCAAAATCTCCATTCGGAAGGTCCAATTTTTCGTGCATTTTGGCCTGTATTCCACGAATAACGGGTGTTATGTTAATAGTATTAGTAGTAGCAATAGTATTCGGCTTGTCCACATAGACTAACGACTTCACATAACCCCACAAGAAATAATCAAGAGGCGTTCAATGGCAAGATCTTGGGGGCCAACTCACAGGACTAAATCGAGAGATAAGCTGCTCACTAAATGCATCCCTCAACATTGCTTCACGAGCGGTGTGACATATTGCATTGTCCTGATGAAACCACATATCAACCAAGTTCAACTCAGCCAATTGGGGCAAGAAAAAGGCGCTTATCATGGCTCGATATCGTTCGCCGTTGACGGTAACATTTCTTCCACGGTCGTCTTTGAAAAAAAATTGGACCGATGATGCCATAATGCCATCAGTCCATAAACCACTCCAGACTGTCGTTTTTTCGGAATGCATCGGTAGTTCATGTATGGCATGTGGCTGTTCATCACTCCAGATGCGACAGTTTTTCTTGTGTACGTATCGTTCAGCAAGAAATGAGCCTCATCGCTGAACACAATTTTTCGTTAAAACAGCGAATTTTCATTGAGCTTTTGTAAGGCCCACTCACCAAAAATTAGACGTTGTGATAGGTCATTCGGCTTCAATTCTTGCGTGAGTTGAATTACATAGTCTTTCAAACCCAAATCAACGTGTAAAATGTTCCTTGTGGCTGAGTAACACATGCCCAATCGCTGAGAATGGCGACGATCGTCATTAACACTGGTCGCTACGGCTGCAATATTTTCTTCAGTACGAACTTTACGCATGCGAGTCGATGGTTTTATGTCTAACGAAGTATATTTGGTGCGAAATTTGGAGATAACAGCACGAATTGTTGATTCAGCAGGTCGATTATGACAAACGACGGAAAGAGTAACGATGCACATTTGTCACAGAGCATGAATTTTGATAATAAATTTCAACGATTTGCTATCGTTGCTTGTTTGTTACTCTTTCCATGACGAAATGGCAGAGTATACTGTATACTTTTCACTTTGACAGATGACGTTTGGACGCCATTACCAACCAATGCTGCCAACCCGGAAAACATAAATCTTAAAAAATTACTCTGGGTACGCAACAAAATAATAAGAACAATCATACATCCTGATTTTGAAAGTGCATAAATAAATAATTCGAAGGAAATAAATACTTCTTCACCTCTTCCTCTTTGTGATGGATTGGATAGGGGCTCATATGGAGTTGGTGCTGTTTTCTATGAATTTTCGAAAGCCTTTGATCTTGTAGGTCACTCTATATTATGTGAAAAAATGGTGTACTACGTAATAGGGCAGCTGACCTTATAAAAGATTATTTTTATTTATTTATTATTTAGATCAGCAACTAAGATTCCATTTGCATATTGATTCCGTTGTTGTTAGTAGAGCAATTTCCTGACCCTTGTATCACTGAACGTCTTTCCACAAGCCTCGTTCGCCCATGCTTAGAATATGGCTGAGGATTGGAGTCCCGCATGTAGCTGTTATATTGATCGTATTGAATCTGTTCAGAAACAGTTTCTTCTCTTTGCTCTTCGAGGTTTCTCCTGGAACTATGAAAACTTGCCGTCTTATGTAAATCGATTAAATCTCATTTCTCTGCCCACTTTTTAAAAAAGTAGATTTTTGTTAAGAGCTATGTTTATTGTCAAGTTAATTTCTGGACAAATAGATTCGCCTTTTCTACTGAGCAAAATTATTTGTAATGTTCTGCAAAGATTTGTCCGAAATTTTCTGCCGTTAGTACTCAGTACTAGTGGTGTGCAAAAAAGAGCAGACTGTTCTTTTTTCACTGTGATTGCAAAATCACAGTTGGTCACTGTGATTGAAAATAGCAAATCACTGCGATTGCTCTTTTTTCTACTAAACCAATGCCACTCTGTTAAAAGAGCAATCTGCTTTGGCAATCTGATTGGAAAATCACAGTATTCGCAGTGAATCGCTGTGATTGCTCTTTGCACTACTTCTTATATACTGTGATTCAGTTAGATGTGTGACTGAATCACAGGGTGCGCTTTATATTGTGATTGCTCTTTTTAACAACACAGGAATGGTTATGGTAGTTGCTCGAAAATGTGTCTGTCACAGACGGCGTTGCATGTTTTTGTAGGTATGTACAGTTTGATACCAAACACAGCGACAGGTTGTTCCGTTAAGTTACATGAATTGTTGTTTTTGTTATTTTATTGCTTAATTGAAAAATACATGAATTGTTTTCTGTTTTACTTAATATTTTTCTGTTACTTTGTTCATATTTATTTAAAAAATTTTTCGGCAAAGTCATCAACCGTAATTTTTAGTTGTTTCTGTTTGCAGTGCATTTGTTTTGTTCTCCTTTAAGGTTTGAGCGCTCTACGCTACAAATCGCAGTTTCAATCACCGTTTATAATCACTGTGATTGACAAATCGCAATCACAGTTTTCACTGTGATTGGCAAATAACCGTTTTGCACACCTCTACTCAGTACTGCAAGAAGTATTTCTGAAATTTATAGTCCACTAGCCGACCCGGCAAACGTTGCTTTGCCTTCAAATTTTATTTTTATTGGAAATGTTTCATGCCAATCGGTCTATTATAATAAGAAACGCCTATATTTGCAGAAGAACTTAAAATATGTTCACTCAACCGAAATACAAAATTCTGTTTAAATACCGTTAGCAGGAGCAGAAATAATTGCTTTTTAATTTGTGGTTTGTATAGGAGGTACCACTCCCCATTGTCCAATCCCGCCCATATTTGCAGCAACACTTAAGATATGTACACTAAACCTACGCACCAAATTTTGTTCAAATACCGTAAGCAGGAGCAGAAATAATTGATTTTTAATTTTTCGTTTGTATGGGAGGTACCACGCCCCTTTGTCCAATTGGACCGAATTGTAAATCTAAACCATCCCGGGATATTCATTTATATATATATAGATAAGTAAGCATAAATGAAACAGCTGTTCTATTAAAAATGTCTCATAACAGCTGACTCGGAATGAAAAATGTCCAGTTTTCCACTTTTCCGACGGACTTATCATGTCACTCGCCTCGATTTCGACCTTCGGACATAGTTAAAAACCTTCTCCTGGCCGACACGAATAAGCCCTGAAAGTTTCATGAAGATCGGGTACGCCGTGTGAGAGGAGTTCTCTTACAAACTATTTTTGTACACAGACAGACAGATATTCATTTTTATATATATAGATTCCGTTGTCTGTGCTCAATATATAACGAAATTTATTGTTCGTGTAACGTGTAACGATTCAATCGAAATTATAAAGCGAAAAATCTATATAAATAAAAATCAAATGCCGTTCGTTGGTAAGGACATCAGTTGAGAACGGCTGGACCGAATTGAATAACTTTTTTTTTTAAATGTTCGTCGTAGTCCAACTTAGGTTTTTATGGAAAGAAAAATTTACCACGCCCATTTTTACGCGCACTTTTTTTGGTTTATCTAAACTTGTAAAACGGCTACACCGATTTGGTTAATTCTTCTTTTAAATGTTTGTAGTAAATGTTTCCAGTGCTGCTACAAATATGGGCGGGATTGGACAATGGGGCGTGGTACCTCCCATACAAACCATAAATTAAATATCCAATATTTCTGCTCCTGTTTACGGTATTTGCACAAAATTTGGTACATCGGTTTGGTGTACATATCTTAAGTGCTGCTGCAAATATGGGCGGTATTGGACAATGGGGCATGGTACCTCCCATACAAACCACAAATTAAAAATCCATTATTTCTGCCCTTGCTAACGGTATTTGAACAAAATTTGGTATATAAGTTTGGTTTACATATTGTAAGTTCTGCTGCAAATATGGATTGGATTGGACAAATAGGCGTGGTACCACCCGAAGAAATCAGAAATTAAGAAACCATTATTTCTGATCCTGTTATACGAAAAGTATTAAAAGCATTCATTTAAATAACCAAACTTTTCTAACAAAAATTTAAATACAGAACCATCTATCCTGAAAATTGTAAATCATTAATTTGCCACCTTTGAAGGCAGAACGAAGTTTGCCGGGTCCTCTAGTACTTAATAGATAATAATTTGCATTTATTACTGGTTGCCACGCTGCAAGTTCTGAATTTGTTTCAAATTCTTTATTCGATGTCTCCCGCCGCCTTTTCCTTTATGTGTGTTGTTGGTGAAGTGTCACGGCATTATTATTTTTTATAATCGCTTTATGTTCCAGCCGGCTTCCAGTCATCATATCTTCTGATCCAGTTGCCGATAATTGCTGCTAATATTTCTATGTTGTGTCCTTATTATTTATTTTTAATATTTTTCAGGTTTTAAAAATTTGTATTTGTGTCGTATTATATACCATTTAAAGCCTAAATATTATATATTTTTAATTGATATTATAAGTAAATAAAATATATGATATGTTTTTTGTTCATCAACTATTTAATATTTTATTATTTATTATACACTTTTTATTATAGATTTTTTATAACAAATATTATTTTTATTGTTTTGTGTTATTTATGTTTTATTTATATTTACATTTTTTCAATTTGTATGGAATTTTGTTTTATATTATTTTATGTTAAGTAAAGTGAATGAATAAATGTAATGAATCCCAGCTGGAATACGTCAAGTGTATTAGCTGCGTATTAAATAAATAAATAAATAATACTTGGCTCATTACAATATTTAATCAGACAGTAGACGAAGATTGTAAATGGACATTTCCTCCCACACCAATTGGCAGATTTTCAGATATGAAAATTATTCCCATTAAGCCCTTTTTGTTGACTGCAACAAACCAAATTGCTGTCTATTGTGTTGCTATTCTTAGAACCATATATTATTAAATCTATATCTTTCAGGCAGTTGTACGGAATTCTGCCAAATTCGACACACATGCTTCTCATTAACATTATAGTCTGTTTCCGTAAAAGGAATTATTATTTCTATTCGTCTTTGCAATTCGAATTGATTTTTATTTTGTAGTCTATTATTTTTGTTAAGGATACCAAAAAACTATAATATCAGTATACCGAAATGTTGAAAATATGAAAGCAGGTTAGATAGTGGTGATGGTTTGAAAGGTTAGATAGTTAACGTAAACTTTCGTATAGAATTTACACAGCCATTGCTTTCTTTCACAGACATTTCGTTCATCTACTGTTTGTAATGAATATGTTTGTATCACATGGTAACCCTACTGGTTGTTCTTTTAGTATGGTTCGTACTACTACTGTTATTTCTTTTAATAAAGTTAGTCTAGGCTGAATCGTCAATCCGTCTTGTCATTCTTCCCATATATAACATTTGGCGACAAGAGAAAAGAGAAAAAAAGACTAAAACATTGAATTGATATAAATTTCTGCCACTTGTGCTGAGTTGTTGCCCATTTTAGTTAAAACCAATAAGACAATAATGTCGTAAAGGCAAATTGTTGTGGCCAGTATCGAATTCTTCACATTGGGTGAAGATTTTCCGTTATACATCCGAAGACTGAATCATTTACTTGCCCTTAACAAGGTTGTGAATGATAGTTCAAAAATATAATTTCTGGTGAGCTTTAGAGGACCAGATCTGTACAAAGTCCTAACTTCAATTATAGCCCCAAAAGTGTAGACAGATGCTTCTATAAAGTATGAAGACCTAATTGTGAAATTAAGAAATAATTTTGCTCCAAAAAAGAACGTGATTGCTGAATGTTTCAAATTCTTTAGAAGAATGCAGAAGCATGACGAACTCCTACAGGAATATGTAGTGAAACTGAAACATTTGGTTCCATCCTGTTGGAACCATATTTGCGGATGGTTTTCCACGGCTGGCCTTACAAAATTTTTCAACATGGCCCGATATCGATCAGCATTGATGGAAATAGCAACACCTCGTTCATTTTCAAAAAAATATGGGCCAATGATCCTTTCTGAAGAAACACCGCACCAAACAGTACACTTAACTGGGTGTAATTGTCGTTGATGAAGTACTCTCGGGTTTTCCGTAGCCCATATCCTACAGTTTTGCTTGTTAACGAACCCATTTAATTGGAAATGGGCTTCGTCACTCATAACTAAGTTATGAATAAAATTATCCTCCTGAATACTCTCCTGTGCCACTTGAATATTGTCATCCGTGTGCACCGTTCGTCGTCTGCCAGCACCAAGAAGGTTCCTTACTGCTCCTTGTTCTCGAAAATTTGCAACAAGACGGTTTATTGTTGACTGAGAGGGTGCAACCCGCACATTAAATTGACGATGGTATGCACGCTGAGTCAACACAATGGACCGTTGATTTACAAAGTAAATTTCAACGATTTGGGCACGTTGTTCAGTTGTGTATTGCTCCGTTATAAATTCTCCAAGTCTTCTTTACAAAATACTAAAAAGAAAAGAAAAAAAGTTATAATAAAAAAGTTATAAGGAATTCACACCACTTCGTTCATTCTGGGCCACCCTGTAGTGCCACAAACTCGCGTGTTTAAAGAAAATGAAGCTGTTTTATACAGAAACGTATTTTCCAATTATGTGAAATGGATTCCGGGCAAAATTCTGACGAAATTGAGTAATATACGATATCTTGTTGTAGTGAATGGTATCCAAAAGCACGCACACGTTGATCAACTACGAAAAAGCAAAACTAAATATTTTCAAAGTCAAACATTAACTTATTGCGATGTTAACAGAAAGAGATTACGATCAGAGGAGGAAACTGTGACTGATAGAATGATCAGAAGTAAGGCAAGAAAATTAAGAGGGGAAAAATTGTAAAAGAAGTTTTATTAATTTTTGCTTTCCACATTACTTAGAACTATATAAGTTATAGCCTTAATCAAAATGAATTAAAATAATTATACACATTATAGAGTTACCATATCCAATTATATTACAAAGTAAATTTGTTAATATTCAGCAATTTTGTTTATAAAAACGGTGTTTACAAAAACGGTGAGGAATGTAATGAATATGTTTGTATCACATGGTAACCCTACTGGTTGTTCTTATAATAATGTTCTTACTACTACAGTTATTTCTTTTAATAAAGTTAGTCTAAGCTGAACCGTCAATGCGTTTTGTCATTCTTCCCATATGTAACACCATTGTGAACGTTTAATGAATACAGTTCTGGAAATGATAATGAATGCTATTCCCCCCTTCTTCTTGTATCTCCCATACAAGTTGACCGATTTCTGGAAATTTAATTTTGTTTCACTGTAATCTCTAATTTATAGTCTGCAGTTAGTTAAATTTTTGTCAAGTGTATTGTATTGTAATGCCATAGAAAAATTTAGGGATATACATATCTCCCGTACAAGTCAACTAGTTTAACTTACATATTTCTAGATTCATATTTTTGAGCCAACATCACTTAATCCAGTATGATTTAGCAAGGATCAGCCATTTGTTAGACTTGGTTCTGTGAATGGAAAATGGATGAAGAGTAGCCCTTCAATTATTTCTAAGCGGAGCATTTAAGAATGCTAAAATTTGACGTCTTTTATAGTGCCCTAAGCCAGGATTACCGGAAAGATTAAACATGTACACTTAGAATCATAAAAATTTGGTGCGCTCATTTATCTTAAATATTCGGCTCGAATCAAAAATGTAGTTTTGCGACATTCGTATATTCAGAAAGAAAAATAGGGATGAGAGAGTACGGAAATGGTTGAAAAAATTGAAAGTGTCCATCCCTCTTACAGCACAGGCGACGGCACTCCTCTAACCGCAAACGAAAATTATTGAAAACTATCTT
>JAHXMU010000534.1:221146-234363 GCA_019455685.1 Philornis downsi | reverse complement strand
GGAACGTTGGCAAAGCGTTCAATGTTTTTCATGCGTCAGTATAAAATAAATATTTATATTTATTAACTGATCACTTTAAATCAATTCTTAACCGTCATTTTGCCTTCAGTATCATCGATAAACCTTGGATTTTATATGGACAACCACCTCAATTAGACCACAGCTCTCTAATTAATGGTGGCAAATATTAGGTATTCCTAAATATGGCTGCAGGATGGAAAACAAACCATACTGTTATATTTGATCACCCGGTTGCGGTGGCCAGACCACAGTCCATGATTCATTCGTTCATATTTAATTACTTTTTCCCGCATTTGCTTTACTCTTTTAGCACATCATGTTAGAATAACGATTGAAATGGCCAGGTAATTGTTTAAGTTGTAATATAAGATCACTGTTTGCCTGTCAAGCCGGATTTCGACAGTTTTTCTCAGATCGTTCGACAATAGAGCGCTTTTAAAAAGAGAACAATTCAATTCCTCACTCTTTCTCTGTCTGTCGGGAGTAATTCATCGTCACTTTCTGAGTCCTCGCGAAATCATTGCATCTGCTTACGGTGACAATAAATAGAATTTATGTGAAGATCACAGAATTTTTATAATAAATTTTTTGAAGCGATTTAATTAAAGGTCATAATAAAATGAAAAATTCACTAAGCATTGGAATTGGTCCAGGCTACGCTCAGGTGAATATCAAAATGCACAACAACTTTGCTGGCTGTTTCTAATGAGCAACGTTGGAGTACTAAGAAAGAACTTAATTCTAGGTTTAAGTTAGCAATCCAGAACAAATCACGTCGCTTCCTATACTAAATAAATCAAATAAACGAAATAAACTTCAAAATATATTAAGAAATTGCAAGAGGCAACTAAGTATCCTGATATTATTCTAACTGTCATCTAAAACTTTCCCTCTCAACTAATGTTGAATATTAACAGTTATCTCACAGCCTTTCGAAGATGTGATATTTTATTTTTTCCGTAATTTGCAGCACCCGACCAGTTGTAATGACTACAAGACCTCCTATTGCTCTCAGGACAAATGTCTCATTAAGAATAGCGTCTTTGGTTCTGAACCATTTAAAGTGGTCTGTGATGACCTTAACGAAGGTGGTGGCTGGCTTGTCATACAAAGACGCATGAATGGATCCGTTGACTTTTATCGTAACTGGATAGATTATAAGGAAGGCTTTGGCGATTTAGATGGAGAATTCTGGCTAGGTCTCGACAAGATACATGCCCTTACCACAACTCAGCCCATGAAACTGCTAATCCTACTGAAAGATCATGATGATGTTATGAAATATGCTGCATATAATTATTTTTTAGTGGCCAATGAATCTGAACAGTATAGACTTAGGGCAGTCGGCAGTTATAAAGGTAATGCGGGAGATGCATTTAGCTTCCACAAGGGTTATAAGTTTTCAACTAAGGATAGAAACAACGATCTGAGCCGTGGCGATTGTGCGAACGTATTTAAGGGAGGTTGGTGGTACGAAGGCTGTTACCAGAGGTAAGTTTGATATGTTAAAATAAAAGTATATAAAATAATAAAAATGAATTTGTGGTGAAATTTCAGCAATTTAAATGGTCTTTATTATCAAAAGGAACATTTAACTGAAATAACTGAGTACAATGGCTTAAATTGGCATGGCTTCCACGGCTATAATTACTCCCTTAAATTTTCACAAATGATGATAAAACCAGAAAAATATATTATTTTAATTACACGGGTGAGTGGCGGATGAGGATGGATTTTCTAGCATGGCAAATGTTATAAATTGTATAATATCTACCTATTTTCCAGAAAAACAACAAGAAATTGTGGGCCACTTGATAGCAATCTTATTGGCATTCATGTTTAAAGTTGCTAAAAGAATGATGGCAGCCGAAATTTAAATAATACAACATGGAAAGTAAAATGTAATCAAAATATGTCTGCTTAATTTATTAAACTAATATGTGGGCACAAAAAAATTCGACCATCGTTATACTTACATACGTGTGTGTTCAGAAAATAAGGCAAATTTCCAAATTTTGCGGACTACGTACATTCGACTTTCAATTAATATTTGTTTTTTATGTTGGTACATTCGTCTCGAATATATAGGTATGTTGACACATCACATCGTCTTGGGATAGCTATATTGTAAGTTTGTCATTTCGTTTACAACAATTGAAAATACTCATCTGAAACCTCCTCATCGTCAAAGAAACGTCTTCCCAAGTACGTCCGTCCATCCGTCCGCCTGTCGAAAGATACAGCAGAGATTGCATGTTTCATATTTACAAGCAGTTTAGGTTCTAAATTTGGGCAAAATCAAACCTATATTATAATTTGGATCATACAAAGATTGAAATCGAGTATTGATAAATGACCAGTTTGCAAATATTTGCCACAGTTATAGTATTTATTCGTTAACGAAAATCAATATACGATAACACTGCATTGACACTGGAAAATCTTGTCCCAAACTATATAAAAATACATCATACAGACAAAAGCATTTGTGCCTATCTAACCTATAGTTGAATGCGAAGCACTTAGAATATGTTTAATGTCACACAAACGAATTTTGTCTCAAAAGAAATTAAAATGACTTTTACTATTTCATTATTTTCAACACTAAAAGTAATCACATGAATACGGGTTTTCTTATGCAGATACAAGAGCATTACTTGTAACAGATTCTGGATCTGTATTGACAAGCAAAAGTTGATCAATTATGAAAGGATTCAAATCTTTGAACTTGAACCTTCTTTCAATCGGAAAAACAGCAAAATCAGTGTAAAAATATCTCTCCTTCGGGTGAACAGATAGATGGGTCGGTGCAACAACACGGCATAAAAATCGTAAAATTATTTTAGAAAAATTAATTTTTCTGTTAGTTTACAGCATTGCCTTTCAAATTTAGAAAACGAACAGAATAATTTTTGTATCTTTAAAAAAGTATTTTGTTTTTACACGTACAAAACCAAATTTAACTGGAGAGCAGAAAATGTACGAGTATAAAAGGAGTGGTTGAAGGAACGCTGATATGAAACATTAATAACCGAAAAGAGCAGATTAGGTCCAGTATGAAGAAACAAAAAACAAAAAGGTTTTTGTAAAAGTGGCAACCTTATAAACCTTTTAGTAAAAAGTGACTACCTTATAAACCTTTTAGTAAAAAGTGGCAACCTTATAAAACATATGTTTCGAGTTTCAAAGCGCCACGTTGTTAAGTGTTTCTATTTGAGCCATTATAATTAAACGATTGCTCACCATCATGTAATTCAATATTTCCATTTGAAAGGTCTCACTCCAATCAATATTAAAGCTGAGCGAAAATTTGAAGCTGAGGAATCTGCACGCAAGATGGTTGCCACGCTTGCTTTCAATAGAGCAAAAACAGCGTCGTAACGATGTTGCAGTAGAGGAATTTCTTCATGTAATTTAGGTATTTAAACAGAATTGAAAGTCAAACTGAATTAATATTCGATTCCCGCAGAAAAAACATCAGCAGTAAAATTGTGAAAAGTGAAGAATATGCTTCAAATATTTCTTGCTGAATTGTATGTACCAGACGCTGATAAAGCAGTAGAGCTGTATAAAAAACTTGTTTCTTCGTTCCATTGAAAATTTCCCAATGAAACAGAAACAAAATTTTCATCAATTTTTTTTTTACCAATATTTGAATAAAGATCAAGCTTTTCTACATTCCTCCTCCGTTCATCAGTTTGAAATTCGTGTTGAGTGTTATTTTGGCAGACAAGTCGTAAACAAATTTTTATTTTTATAGAAAATTTTGTGATTTTAATGGAAATATCTACATTTTTTTTAGAAAACATCTGAGAAAATGTCTAGTATGAGGCAAATTTCGTTATAAATTTCGGTTTTTAAAGAAAATTCCCATCTTCATCTTTTTCCGTGTTTAGATATGATGAGTCATCCTCTAGGTCCAGGTTCATGCAAATACTTATGCAAGCCGATATTTCGGACATCGCCTGGTATTTGCCGAAATTCTAGGTTATGTAATTGAAAATAAATAAAACTATAAAAATCAATTACAAACAAATCAGTAGGGAAGGTTTTGATCAGGTGAACTGACTTAAATGTACCTTCTCCCAACATCTTTCTGTGCGGTATATCGTTGAATTGTTATTTTTTTCCATTCATTTTCTTTGTTTAATCTTTCTTTCGAAATTTACAATAAGTATTCAAATCTTAATCCCATCTTAAACTAAAGTATCCTGCCATTGCCGGATCTTATTTTTGGCGAGCCGAACTTTCTATCACGGACCAAGTCCAGCGTGTCCTTTCTTCTTCGCCGTATATGACCGGGAAAATGTTGAAGGTTTTGAGCGAGTGGGTTTGAGTGGGAGGACAACTTCGATATATATGTATATGACCTGCTTAATTTTCTTATTTCTTCGGAAATATAAGGAATGTTTAAATCCTTGTGTATGTTATCATTCCTAATATACCACGGGGCACCACAAATTTGGCGCAGTATTCTTGATTGTCTTCTCTGTAGCTTATTTATGTTAGAAGCCGATGCTGTTCCCCACAACTGGAAGCCGTATGTCCATATTGGCTTCAATATGGTTTTGTAGATGGTGATTTTATTTTCCAAACTGAGAGTAGACTGGGAGCCAATAAGCCAGTGGAGTTGAGTCATTTTTAATTTCAATTGTATGATTTTTGAGTCAATGTGATTTTTCCAGGTGAGACGTCGATCAAGGTAACATGGTTATAAACGGGTATGGTACTACCCTGAATAGTGAGGGCCGGGCAATTGTTGTGTCTAAGAGAGAATGTAACCTGTACACTCTTAGAGACATTTACTCTTATCTTCCACTTTTCGAGCCAAGATTCTAGCGTATGTATAAGAAACTGCAGTTGTCTAGAAGCCATTAATGGGCAAGTGCTACTGCTCATGAATGCAGTGTCATCAGCGAAAGTTGAGGTTTGAATTAGGGAATGAACAGGCATGTCAGAGGTGTAGATGGTATATAGTATAGGGCCTAGTATACTGCCCTGGGGAACTCCTGCTGAAACTTTTCTTAGAGTTGAAACAGAGTCTTTCGATTTTACTACAAAAGATCGATCCTTCAGATAGCTCTCCAGGAGCTTGTGGGTATTTGCCGGTAGAAAAGAGACTATTTTGTGAATAAGGCCTTCATGCTACACTTTATCAAAAGCTTGGGAGATGTCTATAAAGAGAGCTGAGCAATATTTCCGATCTTCGAATGTTTCTCTGACCTGGGTTACTTACTATACGGTGTACTTGTTCTAACGTTCCATGACCCTTGCGAAACCCAAACTGGTGCATGGGTATTACATGATTTGCTTCAACATGGGGGTACAAAATTTGGAGAAAGATCTTTTCAAACAGTTAAGATAAAATAGAGAGTAAACTTATAGGTCGATAGGATGTAATTTGTGACAGTTCCTTTCCAGGTTTTGGAATCATTATTATTTCAGACAGCTTCCATGATCGAGGAAAGTATCCAATTCCAAGTATAGCATTAAATATAAATACAACTAATTTGAGGATATTGTGGGGGAGCTCTGAAATCATTTTCGCTGTTATTTTATCGTGTCCAGGAGATTTATTCATTTTCAACGAGAGAACATTTTTCTTTAATTATTGCCGAAATACATTTTAAATTCAAACACAATAATAGGAGCAGAATTAAAATTTTTGATGTCTTGCGTTTAGAAATTATAAATAGACCACTAATGTTTCGCCAAATCGATAAATTTGTACAGGTGGTATCCTAAGGACCGAGACTTAGGATACAACCCATTTTCATTCTGAGAAGTACTGCGAGAACTACTACGATAGATATGATTCTAGGAATACACGGAATATTAGGTAATTTGTATGGGGAATTAAGTTGATTTTGTTGATTTCGAAAAAGAAAAGAAATTCCCTGGTATTCCATGAATGGTGTTTGGGATAGCTTGTTATGTTCAGTGAGCTTACACGCATTCTATTTTCAGACCCACTTAGCAGAACTTACAGGACTTATGATGATGTCAGCTTGTGATGCATTTAGTAGACTTCTCGATGACTACTCGAAGTATTCATTACACCCATCGATAATAATAATGATGTGTAGTGGGGCACGAAATCGCGTACTAACTACAACCTTTGCACTAGAAACTATATCGGAAAAATTAAATTTCTTGAAATCGGATAATTTGTATGGGCGGTACCCGAAGGGATGCGCCAATGCCCTCCATTTTCGTTCTCAGAACTTACGAACAAATTGTAAGTGTTTAAAATGACTGAATTCAATACTACAGATTGGATGATATAGCGGTAAGAATACGGTTTATACCTTTCATTTGCATTGGAGGTACTAGAAGAGGCGGTATTATTTGGTCGAAATTACAGGAAAAAATTTAGTTTCAGAAAATCTACTCATTTCTGCGTAAGGTACCAGAAGCGGTGTTTAAGTCCCAGGAGGATTTCTTTCTTAGATTCTGCTTTGGCAAATCTTAAACGTGAATTAAGTTTGTTTAAATTTAGTGTAATATCATAAAAGATATGGGCTTAAAATATATGGTTTAAGCTGGTCGTTTGTATGAAACGTATCATAAAGGGCGTGGTTATTCGATCGAATTTCTCAAATTTGTTGTGATTTAGAATCATAGTTTTATAGTTTATTGTATTTCGTATGTAAATAATGAATATTGGTGACACAATAGGTGTTCAATGACCCGTAGCAGTTCGCAATAAGCGCAACTCAAGCTGGTTATTGTTCCAGTTCCTCTCCTGCTGATTAACGTGGAACTACGACTTCTTTTTTAGTTCACCTACGTTCTTGCTGTGAATGCACAGTTCCGCTTGATCAGCAAGAATTGCAATATTGCAATAAAAAAAAAAATGTGATGCACCACGTGGTGATCAGAAGGAAGAAAACACTCAGATGTGTTTATTCCTTCTGAAATTCGATGAATTCTTCTTTCCAGGTAACGCCTAAACCCCTTAAGTGCCGCTGAGCGCTTTTTTAAGTGCGCGAGCTTGCGCCTTTATTAAAATACGTACACAGGTAACACCTCAGAAGTGATATGCGTTCCAGACTCAAACTGGGAAAACACAAAGCACAGTGATACAGTAGAGTCCTACTGTAATCACCTTATTGTAACTACAACAAATTCTGTTAAATATTAGATATAAATTCGGAGGACAAAAATTCAAGTTTCTTCATTCTACAAATGAGGAGATATGATAGATATGATAACAGAAGGGACGGATCGACGTAACGCGTTTATTATCCTCGGCTACTATCCATGCCAAGTTTTAAAATGTATACATATACATGTATACATATACATATACTACAATGTATATACATACATATGTGGTCAAAAGATATCTGGCATTCTAGGCGCTTCTTTCTGTGTGTTACATTTTTGCTATTTTGACTTTTTTTCTCCATGTTTAATGTACAAAATTTAAAAATTGCCTGGGGAAAGGAAACTTTCCCCGAAGCACTTTTTACCAGACTTCCCAGGAAATTAAAAATCTGTTCAAAACTATCTGTTTTGCAACTTTTTTAAGTTTTGTGTTATCGTTTTTGCATAAATACGAGTATAGCGTTAGAAAAAACTGACTGAAAATTGTCATCGATGACAAATAAAACACGAATTTTTCGAGAAGCATTTCGACTGTGGTGTTAATTTCGATTAATTTTTGAATTTGAGCGAGTGTTTCAGAGTTTATTTCACTTTTCTTGCCTTGCAAGTCACGCCTACATTTCTGAAAATTTCTCTCATATGTTGGTCGATCATTTAGAAACACTCGCAGTGACTGAGAGAGAAAAAGTGAGCAAAGCATGAATGTAGAGAGAAAGATAGGGAGAGAGAGAGAGCGAGCGAGAGGAGATGGTAAGAGAACAAGAAGGCAATATTAATATAAACGATTAATTTATTAGTGTGGTTCACTATTTGTTGCATTAACATAAACATTGTCAAATACGAGTCATACTAATGAATCTCATCGGCTTAAAATAGCCGGCAGACAGAACAAAACGAAAAGTCTAATCGAAAAGCATTTCACAGAAAAACCGAGCTTTTGATTCAACTATGCAACTGGTGAACTTTTTGATCATTATCATAGTTTATAAGATTTTAATAAACACTCTCTCAATCAGTTTAAAACATAAGCTGGTACTGCTTAGACTAGCGCTGTAATTGAAGATAATTCAAAGAAAACTGTTGAAACAATATGAAATTATTGATGTTATATCTTACAATTCTAACAAATATTGAAAAAATTACTCCGAACTATGTCGATGCACTGGTGAGTGAATCCAAAATATTTACATTTATTTACAAAATGTAAATAAGTGAATGTTCCTGTAATTACTAAAACTTAGGATTGGAAACTGAACCATAACATCAAAATCGATCAATGCCAGCAGTTTTATCGATTAACTGATGAGCTACGAACTGACAATGAAAACCTGAATTCACTGCTTGCCCAGACAGAGGACAAACTAGAGGAGCAACTAGAGAAAAATAATAAAATGTCCAACGATTTGTCAAGTTTAGACGAAAATCTTGTTGCATTACAAATTCAACTAATGGAAGAGCAACAAGAACATAATAAGGCGATGAAGAACATAATCAACTCAATGAAGCACAAGAAATGTGATGATTCGCTTACTTATAATAAAGCCAAGTTTATGCAAGACTTCAACAAATTTTTCAAAATTCATAAAATGATTTTATCCAAATTTAACATAATGCCTCAGTTCAATGAAACTTTTCTCAAATCCAATGATATTGAGGAAAACGAAATAGAATCAGTAGAAGAGGACATTGACAATTTTTGTGCGAATTCTTACGCAAAAACTGCAAATGAACTCAGCAATAATATAACCATCCTTGAAGATATCCATACGAAATTGGAAGGAACAATTGAACATTTTTTGCCATCATTGAAAGGCTACACATCAGACATTGAGATGGCGCAATATGTGATTAAGCTCTGGTATGAGAAAATCAAAGAAGGGTATCTGTATACAAAGGAACAGCAAGTTTGCATAAGGACAAAGGATAAACGTTTGGTCTGGTAAGCATATATGACGTATTGTAACTTCTATACATATTTCGAATTTATAAGTGAAATCAATGCAGAACAACAAAACAATATAGAAATCTCAGCCAGGTAAACTGACTTGCAATATGGCTTCGCCCAACATTCTTTGGCATTGGTTCAAGCGCATACGAAGTGACTGAAAAGACTTGGTAAATCGCTAGGTTCTTATCAATAAATGTTCTGAATGAATGTGCGATACAGAATTAAGGATATGAATCCAGGAGTATATGGGTTCAATTAAGCAATTTATGTGGGATGTGCCAGAAACCGTTGGATTATCCTGCCAAAATTTTCACACTTTACGTTAAGTTAGGTTAGGTCAGTGTGGCAGTCTGAATAGACAGCCTCACTTAGACTGTATAGTTCATTGTGATATCACAGAAACTAGAGATGTGGATGCCCCTAGTTTCCCCCGTTGAACCATCCTGAGCGCCTTAAGAAGCTGTTAAGTGGACGAGCATATCGTCCATATCTCCTAAGTCGCTAAAAAAATAAGAGCGCAATTGCAGAGACTCCTCCCCCTCTTCATTCCCACAGCTCCTGCAGAAGTCACTAGTCGCAAGCTTTAGTCTTATTGCATATCTTCCAATCAGACAGTGCCCCCTTATGATGGATACAAATAATGAGACGTAATAAGTAACGAGACAACGACAGCAGTGTGTGTGAACGCTTCAGATCTAAGCGAGACCACATCTGTCTAAACAAACGTCCACCTACCATTTGCTGCCAAATATGCTCTATCCCGCAGATGGAGCTTGTAAGTGGCTAAAAGCATGCCCACAAACTCCAACTCGGTTGAAGTCTGTAAGGTTGTTTCTAGTCTTGCCAAGTCGTCTGCTCCCGAGTTTCTTGGTATGTCCTTGTGATCTGGCATCCACATAAGGTATATATTGAAATGCTGAGCCATCTCCATAAGAGATCTGCGGCATTTCAGGACTGATGTTGAGTTCAAAAAGACAGAATCCAGGAAATTAATGGCAGCTCGACTGTCAGAGAATGTGTTAAACCCCACCGTGGCGAGGACGTTATATCTCAGCCATTCTGCCACTTCCGTAATGGCCAAAATTTCGGCCTGATAAACACAACAGTGACCACTTAGTCTTCTTGCTATACTTAGCCCTGGGTCTTTGGAGTAGACCTCGAAACCTACCTGATCATTTAACTTTGAGTGTAGAAGTCGACATACAGTCTTATACCAGACTTATATGGTATTTGTTGTCGAACAATGGTTCAGCCAGAGTGTAGTCAACAGTGCCTGTTATGTCAGGCACCATGTTAAGGATCATCCTGCCCATCCCATAACCACTGTTTGACCACTGGGATAGCTCTCTTAGCCTTACTGCCGTGGCTGCGGTAATCTGCATACTAATTACGTCCAGGGGTAGTGAATGCAAAATTACATTGAGTGCATCGGATGGGGTGGTGCGGAAAGCGTCTGTGATGCACAGACTAGCAAATTAGAGTATGCAAAGGGAAAATTAGATTTTGTTAAATTGGTCAATTTGTATGCGAGGTTATTTTCAGAACTAAATTTGGCCGAATTTAAGATGAATACTTCAAAGAAACAAAGCTGAGAGCATATGTGGAAGGTGTCAGAAGGGGCTGTAAACAAGTTCAGTTAATGAGACTTTGGGTTACTGCCCGTGCGTACGTGATAGAAAATATAAGAAAAATATAACATTTTGAAAAATAGATTAATTTGCATAGGAAGTACCAGAAAGGGCTCGACATTGCGAGACCATTTTATCTCTAACGTATTACTTTATTACCTTTTTAATGTGTGCCAAATATGACTGAAATTAGTTCAATGGAATAGAAGATATTAACGCAAGAATATTTGGATTAAATCGGTCATTTGAATGGAGGGGCCCAAAAGGGACTTAGTTAACCGATCAATTTATTTTAGATTTTTTTTCAAGATATGTAAATCAAACTAATGGTCAAAAGTATATGTATATACTCGTAGATGCAGATCGCTTCAGTATATGATTTAGGGCTTCCAGGGAAAAAATTCTACTTCAGACAATTTTCAAATTTTTATAAAAAGTGCAGCAAAGTGCACTATTTTCATTCCGAGATACTACTTTAGTGAACCTTTGAAATATACCAAAATTGACTGAAATATGCGTAACAGTATAAAAGATATGAACCCAAGCATATTTGGGTTAAGTTAGTCATTGGTATGGAAATTGCCAGAAAAGACTTAGCGAACCAATCAATTTTTTCAGATTTCACCAAGAAATATAAATGAAAACAATGGACAAAAGTTTAGGGGGTTGAACTTCTCAATTTCTATGGGAGTTACTAGAAGCGTGGAATAAATATAGCCCATTCCCAATCCTCTGCCAAGAGCTTTTAAAATTTAAAGCAGTTATTGTATCTAACAGCCGGCCAGAAAAATGGATAAAATTGTGTCAAAAGCGCTAAAGTTGTGTTAACAAATAAAAAATCGTTTGCACACGAATGCATCCATGCATTTCTAAAAGCTTCCCCAAAGTCCAATTTGGTATGAAAGAAATATTAACAAAGTCGCCAAATAAAAAAAAATCACCTAAACACATATACTCGTATGCTGACACTTCAAAGGCAGAGGGCCCAATCATGAACATATCTCTAATTCGACTTCAAAGAAATGCCACTTAATAATGGTAAGAGGGCGGTTTTAAAACTAGCCGACCTAATACATACACTTTTTCCAGCGATATTCAATAGCTTCCAGCCCCGTTTATAGTAAGAACTGTTAAGCTCCTTAAAATAGCCATCAACCGCAGACTACACCTCTTTATTGTAAACCTCAAGTTTAAAATAGAAAATATTTACTATTACTTTTCTTATTTACTATTCCGCTCTTAATTTAGAGCATTTTTGATAAGAATCTATCAATTACATTAGATATCACTCATTTGTAGCAACGCAAAAGGATCTTGGCTAAAGGTATACGTAGATCAGTTCACCTGGCTGAAATTTATATCCACGTCAACAGTTGAGGTTCTCATCGAAGCCATCGGTCATAAACTTCATTAAAAATGGTCTAGAGAGGATATTATGTCCTAATGATAATCCTAATAATACTTTTCAAAATGTTTGTCCGGTAGGACATTGCTCGGGTGCCGTTTCATACCTGCACTCACTTTATTCCATTATGCAAATCTTATAAAAGAAATGAAACGAATTGGTTAATGCCACTCAAACTTTGACAATATTTTGACAAAAGGATTGTATTTCTTAAGAAATCATGTGAGATCACACAGTGAACGCTAAAGAGAGACATTTGCCTATACAACATGAAATTGACAGAAGGCTAACATAATTCTATTTCCCACTCTATTCTTTTCTATTCTATTTCTTTCTCTTATGATTTTATTGTTTCACTGTTTAAACCTTTCTTTTAATTCTGTTCCAGCACCGACGGGCCTCGTCCCACCAGTTGTGCAGATTATGATGCCAGGCATTGTGCCGACGGCAAATGTAGCATCAGAAATCTTCTTTATGGTTCTGAGACGTTTGTAGTGCCTTGTGATGACATCACCGATGGCGGCGGCTGGACTATCATACAAAGACGCATTAATGGCTCGGAAGATTTCTATCGTGGTTGGTCTGATTATAGGGTGGGTTTTGGGAACCTAAATGGCGAATTTTGGCTGGGGCTTGATAAAATACATGCTCTAACCACAAATTTGGCCCCTGTAGAGCTACTTATCCAACTGAAGGATCACAACGATACTTCCAAATATGCCAAGTATGGTATATTTGCCATAGGCTCGGTTGATGACCTGTATGAGCTTAAAGCTATCGATGACTATGAAGGTGATGCGGGCGATTCACTAGGTCCTCATAAGGGTAAAAAATTTTCCACAAAGGACAAAAATAACGATACAGGTGATGATGACGATGATTCTTCAGGGTATCCAACGTTTGATATATCTGCCATAAGCTCTGTTGACGATCTGTACGAGCACACGGGTATTTATGACTATGAAGCAGATGATAAGAATAACTATTACGATCCTTTTGATAATGATGATGGTCCTTCAAGTCACACCATGTATGACACATTTGGTACAAGCTCTATTGGCGACCTGTCTGCGAATGCAGCCGATGATGATGATGATGATGATGA
>JAHXMU010000534.1:122738-221136 GCA_019455685.1 Philornis downsi | reverse complement strand
GATGATGATGATGATGATGATGATGATGATGATGATGATGATGATGATTATGATGATGAGAATTGTGCCATTAACAAGAGGGGAGCTTGGTGGTACGCTAACTGCCTTTGGTCGTAAGTTTATTTCCTCAGTTCACGGGGAACTTTAAAGACCCTCTTTTCTATTTTAGCAATTTAAATGGGCTGTACTACAAAAATGGCCAAGTGCCTGAGGAAAAGCACGGCAGCGGTGTTAACTGGGGCACTTTCCATGGTTACCATTATTCGTTGAAATTTGTCCAGATGATGATTAGACCTCGGAGAGTATAGTGTAAGCTGCATAAAGTAATTATAAAGTATATTATATACCTAGTCCTGCCATATTTTCTGTTACAAAAATAAAACGCGATAAAAAAAAACCAATATTCATATTGTATTCAAAATTATTTCATTTATTAGAAGACAATATTGGTTATTAAAAAAATTGTATTCGCTCGAAATGACCGCCTTTTGCTTTAACACAAGCTTTCAAACGCTGTGGCCATTGGGCTATAGCCGCACGCACGATTTCCATGGAGATCGAGGACGCTGCTCTGGTTAATGCTGTTTTAAGGCTTTCCAAATTTCTGTGGGGAGTCTTGCAAGCCATATTCTCCAATTCTGACCACAAAGCATAATCCAGTGGATTGAGATCTGGACTTCCTGATGGCCAATCTTCTGCTGCTATAAAACCAGGAATATTGACTCTGAGCCACTCCTGCGTGGTTTTAGCTTTGTGCGCAGGAGCAGAGTCCTGTTGGAAGATCCATCTACGTCCATTGAAAAGGGTATTGGTCAAACCCTTCACAACACCCTCTTTTTAGTAAGCCTTTGCACCAGTTTTTACGCCCTTTTCACAGAAATGGAGGGATGTGACACCATGGTGGGAGACCCCCACCAAACCATTACGGAAGAGGGATGATGGCCACGTTGAACCCTTGGAACAACTTTTTTCGCTTCCTTAGATGAAGTGGCATAAATCTTGTCATTTTGTTTGTTGAAAACTTCTTCCACGGTAAAAATTTTCTCATCCGTAAACAGAATGTTTTCATGGCCATTGTCCGCGTGCCACTGCAAAAGTCGCTTGCATCTTTCAAGCCTAATTTTTTTAGCTGAGGAGTTAGAAGATGCCCCGTGGACCGACGATAGGCTTTCATATGCAGATCATCCCCAATCAGCCTAGACATATATCTGGTTGATATATCTAATTCCTTGGACATGATTTTCTGCTTTCTAAGGGGATTTCTCCGAATTCTTTCACGCACTGCCTTTACTACCGCACTCGTACGGACAACGCGCGGGTGACCACTTTTTGGCCTGTCTTCTACTCCAGACAATTCGCCGAAGCGAGCAATAGCACTATAAACGAACATTCTTGATATTCCGAGTGGTTTTAGCAACTCGAAAATTTGGCCAGCACTCTTTCCGCACTTATGCAACGCTATTACGCCGACTCGATTCTCTTTAACGCCCCACTCCATGTTAATAGATTGCCAACTGAAACCAAACTAACTAGTATTCTTCACTAATCAGTGCATGTGTTCTGAAAAAAAAAGTTAACGGTTCTATTCCCGCAAGAAGTTTTGAACGATAAGCGCTGAAAATTGTGTAACAGAACATATGGCAGGACTATGTATATTTTTATGTACAACATTTGCGGAGAGCATATTTGAATTTCATTTTAAAAGAATACAAAGGAATTTCAGCTGATTTTGAATTAAATGTGTGTTTAATGGGATTGATAGAAATTATCTACTACGAAATGCTCTTCTACGTTAAGAATCTTTTGCCCGCCCACAAGCGGCCATACACGTCGATAGTGACTCGAATGAAGTTCCGTGGGCTTGATTGGCAGATCGTTTTGTATCCACTTTATAGTCCGGACATTGCATCAAGTGACCGTCACCTGTTTCCATCTGTGGCAAATAATTTTGCTGGTGAACATCAAGAGAATCTTGTAAAGATCCACTATCTCAGATCCTTGCAATAGGGACGATGATTTTTAGGCGTAATAAAATTACCCTCAAATGGCAACAAGTTATTGAAAAAACCGGTTAAGTATACACCTAAATCTGATCATTTTAACTATGTTTAATAAAGTCTTCGATGTCATGCAAAGATAGTGAATTTTTTTCTAAAGATGTTTTATTTCATATAATGAGATGGTATCTTTCAGTATCTGTGTAGTACCATAGTAAAATTCTAGAAAATGTATTTTTTTCACAAACGTATTCGGTCCCTGCGTATACAAGGTTATCCCACTGAGACGATTTCGTCCAAATTTGGAACTTAACCTACCTGTACTAGTATATGTAAGAAACCTTGCATCACATCTTCTTATCTCGCCTGATATGACGTCTGCTGTTCTTTCCAAAAGCGTACAGACGGAAGGACTGACGGATACTTCTACACTGACTTTTGGGACAAGCAGGGAGTTCCAAATGAGTATTCGGTGTTTAAAAACGCAATGAAAAACTTAATGCACAACTACTCTACAACTTTTGGCATAAAAATATGACGTTTGTTGAGATTTCTTTTACTAAATTCCAAACAGTTTGTGTTCATATATTTATTTCAAGAAGCTGAGCAGTCACATTTAAGTTATATAGGTATTTTAATTTCAATATTTCAAGGCTACCATTTCTTTACGAGTCCACGAGGGTTTAACGTGAGTCTCGCCGTGAAGGCCTTACCCACGGTGTGCGACACACTGGGCATATTACAATGCGATTGCCAACGCCCCCCTGGGATAGCCAAGTAAACTTAGCTATCTAGGAAAAGGGGCTGACAATTGTGCTATTAACACATATTGGCAGCTCTTTCTTCGCAGCCAGGAGATACCAAATTGATTATGCTAGTATGGAACATAATCCCCATTGGCGGAGGTGAGGCCTATCTTACCACCTCTGCTACTCTATGGGTCTGTAGCACCCGGTTGCAATGCAACTCCACATTCGAGCACGAAGTCTCTACCAGCGATTTTGGTATCAACCACAACCCGCGTGATGCTCCCACTAGGGGTCCTACACCAAATGATCAGGCGGGAACTCAGTCCCGGGGCCTCCTGATCCCCACGCTACCGGCCAAACTCACCGGTTGGAGCTGCGCAGCAAAGCATATGGCTAAGCTACTACCAAATCGTGATTTATACACCATTTCTTTACGGTTGGATTCCAATTGGATCGCTACAAAATTTAATTTACGAAATTAAAAGACATAATTTTTATATACGAGCATATAAAGCAAAGTCGCCTTAAATCATAAAAACCGGTCCAGCCGTTTTTGAGATATAAATGGTGTAACTACAGCGACTTTATTTTATATATAAAGAGTGTCCCAACAAGAACGCAAGATTTAAATGACTGATGCAGCAAATGAATTGTTTCTCTGGCTGTATGACATGTGGCGCCGCCTTGTTGAAACCACATGCCCTCCACATTCATTTCTTCATTTCTAGACACGAAAAAACTGGTTATCATTTCACGATACCGAACACCATTGACTGCTTGCGCTTGACATGCCTCATTTTCAAAGGCATTTAAAAAAAGATCCAGTGATTTCTCCAGCCCAAAATCCACACCACACAGTGACACGTTGAGGATGCATTTGCTTCTCGTGAATCACTCCAGGATTTTCCTCTCCCCAAATGCGACAATTCTGCCTATTGACGAAGCCATCAAGATGGAAATGGGCCTCGTCACTGAAGATGATTTCATCGGCAAAATCAGCATTTTCATGTTGTCTCTCCAATACCCAATTAACGAACTCCCTTCGCTGTCCATGGTCAGCTGGCTTCAGTTCCTGAGTCAATTGAACTTTGTATGCATGAAGATGCAAATATTTCGTCAAAATTCGCTGCATAGTGGATTTGGAGATACCAATTTGCTGAGCTCGGTGTCGAATTGAGGTGGATGGAGTTTGAGCGACATCGTCACCTACAGCTGCGACATTTTCGGTCGATCGATCACTATTAGATCCAGTTTTGGCAAATTTATCCATTAATCTCTTTACAGTTAACTCTTTTGGAGCTTTGTTGTGACTCCAAATTGATAGCAATTTGCGAACTGCAGCCGCACAACTTTCACCATTTTGGTAAAACAATTTCACAATGAGAATGTGTTGTTCATTCGTGTAGCGCTCCATTTTTACTAACCTCGTACCTTCTACTATCAAACAATAATAATTGTTCAAATGTCAAACAATGACACTTCGAATGGCGCCAAATTTAAATCTTGCGTTCTTGTTGGGACACCCTTTATAAAAATTACGTCTTTTAATTTCCTAGGTTTTGATTTTAATTTTATAGGCTTGGTTAGATCAGACTTGCTGTGCGGCCATTTCCCTTTCACCCGACAGCTCTCATTCATTGTGATAGCTCACGGTTATCGTTCATTTGTTATAACAAAACGCAACTCACAGGTCACGTAATGGTAATAAGTTAAGTTAATGTGTTTCTTTTGTACAAAAATTAAAAATGATGCCACGACCGAGATCTAATCTTTTCCATCTGACTTGCGGTACAAACACAAGTATAATATGTCAGAAGATATTTTACATCAAATTCTTGTCAGTTCAAGAAATCCAGATTTTGAGATGAATGAAGAAATACATAATCGGGCTTTGCTCTTGATCGAAGATATGTGTTACATCATGTGCGGTAGCTTATTAGTCAGGTGAGAAACACAAAAGCCAAATCTTGGAATGAATGAGAATTGGTACGGGAACGGGACTATGATCGCCATGAGTTGGACTCAGTAGTTCAAACGTGTGTACCCCTATCGAATCCCCTTCAGAAGGAAGTGTATGATAAATTACTAAAAGCAATTAATGATGGAAATGGTGGAATATTTTTCTTGAATGACCCTGATGGAACTGGTAAGACATTCCTCATGTCAATAGTTTTAGCCACTGTTCGTGCGAGATCCAACATTGCGGTTGCAGTTACTTTACTACTGGAATGACAGCAACATTATTAGAAGGATGGCGCACAGCTCATTTGGTATTAAAATTTCCGTTCAATTTTGCAAACTATTAAACAATCAACATGTAACATTGCAAAACACTCCGTAATGGTCAAAGTTTTAGGAGCATTTGGGACGAATGCACAATGCCGCATAAGCGCCCATTGGAACATTGAAAGATCTACGCAATGACTCGAGATGATGCAATGATTTTACTGTCTAGTGATTTCCACCGCCAGTAATTTCAAGATTAACTGTTGCCGATGAAATAAAGGCTTGACATTATGTGAAGAAACTTCAGCTAACAACAAACATGAGAGTTGTATGGCAGAATAATGCATCTACTGGAGACTTCTCTAAGCAACTGCTGACTATCGATAATGGTCGAGTTCCTGTCGACGAATCGAGCTAATTGATTTTATTCCCACCGAAATTCTGTAATTTTGTCTCATCGAAAGGCGAACTCATCGGCAAAAAATTCACTGCTAACAACACAAATAACGAATGGTTGAGTGAGCGAGCAATTTTGGCAACTAAGAATAAAAATGTACGAGTAGATGACTTAAACTTCGTAATTTAGAATGTAGTCAGTGGTACACTTTATTCATTCAAATCTATTGATTGTGTAACAAACAAAGATGAAGCCACCAACTATCCTATTGAATTTTGAAACTTCTGGGATGTGGCTGGCTTACTACCGCATAATTTACGGCTAGAGGTAGGATCGGTAGTAACCATGCTTCGAAACTTAAACCAACCATAACTATTCAACGGAACGCGTTTGAGAATAACTAAACCGATGAACAATGTGATTTACGCGACGATATTCAAAGGGAAATCCAAAGGTGAGAAAGTTCTTATTCCATGGATTGCGATGATCCCAACCTATAGGCCGTCTGAGTTAAAACGACTTCAAATTCTGTTTCGTCTTGGATTTGCACAAGGCCAATCCTTGAATGTTTGTGGTCTAAATCTAAAAAATGTATGTTTTTTTTATGGTCAATTTTACGTGGCATGTTCCCGAGTCGGAAAGCCATCTGCTTTATTTGTCTTTGCTCCTGATAATAAAACGAAAAATGTCGTATGTCACAGGGTGCTCCAATGAAGATAGCAGTCCACCAATTTCCATATGTTTTATTAGTAATATAATAAAAAATTTGATTTAATAATTTTTTTTTTTAAATCATAAGTCTGCTCATTCATTGGTTGCATTGCGTAGAGGCGATATCGTAGCCAATGAAATTCTATTGAGGTGCGATTATTGATAGTTGAAAACTGCTGAAACGGAACGAAGTTCGCTGGGTTGGCTTCATATATACGAGTATATTATGTATACATATATAATATGTATATATGGGTCAGCTAGTCAAATTATATAAACAAATCTATTCCCTTCCCTTACTCACCAATGTATTTTTAATTATCGTAACATATGATAACACAAAACTCCCAAGGTCATCCTTTTTGGTTTTATCGTTATTTTGTACAAAATTCAGGGACAAATCATCCATTGCAATTAATGCCACATTTTTTATATATTTTATTTAAATTATTCTTACGATATGGAAGGTTACTTATATTGCTAAAATTTTATCACAACTTCACTTTTATTATTATACAGTCTAACCTCGATATAACGACCTGCAACCTTTACACAACGTTTTCCATCAATTAATCCAAATATGAAACAGATACACACAAAATTATTGTGTTTGCAACGACTACGTCTCCAGAAAATCAACATTCGTAGTCGCCAAGCAGCATGCATTAGAGTAACGGCTCTATTACCTCGTTATAACGAATATAAGTGCAACTTCACCTCGATATAACGCACCTCATTGTAACGAATTATTCGATATAACGTTTTTTTCTAATCCCCTTGAGATTCGTTATATCGAGGTTAGACTGTATATGCTTTTATCTTCATACCTCACGCTTAGCACCAGTAATAGCAGCTGTTCCATCAACCTCCTCTAATTTCTTCCGCACAATTGCCTATCCGTGTTTACAAATTTATAATACGCATTAGCTTCATAATAACCAGTTGTGTTAAGCTTATATATCTGGATTTGATTAGCCTCTGAAAATTCTTTATATTCGCCACATTTCGTGATATTCTTATGGTCTTGTGGTTGGATTAGAAGCTTCATGGGTTGCATTGAGTTAAGGGTCCATCTATCTTATCTAGGCCCATCCGAAATTCACCATTTAAATCGCCATAGTCTTATTTATAGTCTACTCAGTTACGACAAATATCAACAGATCCATTTATGCGTCTTTGTGTGGCAAGGCCACCGCTACTAACTTCGTCATCACACATCACGTTAGATAGTTCAGAACCAAAGAGGCAATTCTTGATAAGACAATACCTCTGAGAGCAATAAGACGCATAGTAAGCGGCACAACTGGTCGGGTGAAGTCTGTGTGCTGCTAACTACGAAAAAAAGTTTAATCCTTTGCTTTTCTCCGTAATTTGCATCACAAACCTTACCCGATAGGTTGTGCCACCTCCAATGCCTTGTCGAGAATGCCTTATCTCCTGAAGATTGTGCGAACAATTTGGATGTACTGTTAACATTAAGGACATCTGTTGCCACGAGTTTGGAGGGAATGTTTGCGGTTTATCTTAAATTGCAAGTTAAAGTCTAGTACGGGGTTCCTTCACAGTGCCTCAATTTCATTTTTACTTTTCCGTAAGTCAAGAACTGTCAATGTTCGGCAGCGTTAGATGGAAAAAGAACTGAATGTTTTCCTTTGGCTATGGCGATTAATCAAATCGCTGGTAAAATGTTTTCAACAGTTTCTGTGGGTCTTTATTTGTTTAGTACGTTTTCGAAACTAAAATGTAATTTCTATTTATTGTCGCTGTAAGCAGATGCAATTATTTTGTCAAGACTCTCATGAAAGCTGTTTCGCTAAGGTGACGATGAATTACATCTGGGAGGTAGAGAAAGAGTGAAGACCTGAGTTGCTTGAGTTGTTGATCTTACATAATTATCTCAGAGTCTTAACAATTAAATCGCTATATTATTAATTATTCTATTATGTTAATATTGGGCTGTTTGGAAAGTTCTCTCGGTTGATTCGTTAGTTCACCATACGTCACTTCTCATGACGTAGAGTTCCTTCAAACACTATCATAATTTCTTTCCACCCCTTCTCTTAACTTTTTGCTATTGTTTACTTGTGTTATCGTTCCAGTCATTATTGGTTATAGCGTTTAAAAAAAAAAAAGTTTTAAAGAGTGGACAAAATGGGCGAAAAAGGATTTAAGGCGCATTAAGCTGTATTATTTCCGAAAAGGAAAAACGGCTGCTGAAGTCAGCTGAAAAATGAAGTCTGTTTATGGAGTAAATGGAAAAATAAAAGAACTAGCCACAAATGGTTTAAAAGATTTTCTACCAGCGACTTCTCCGCAACGGATGCTCCCAGATCAGAACGACCAAAACAAATTGTTTCCGAGGAAGTGAAAGATTTAATTATTGTTTACCCCATCTAATCAGTCTCAACCGTCCATAGGATAGTCCACAGTAATGTAACGCGGAAAAGATCATGGGGGAAACCAAATGAACCCTTTCAATCCTCCTCTAAAGCGGGCCTTTACCCCAGGAAGGTAATGATACCGATTAGTTAAGATGTCAGAGGAGTAGTCTTTTTTGAACTGCTCCCAACAAATCAAACGAATAACACGGACTACTATTGAATTAAATTGAAGACGGCATTGTAAGAAAAATGACCGTAGCTCATCAATCGGTGAGACGTCAGTCTAAGCAACCACTTGAAGAATTTGAATTTCCATAACGACGAGGAAGTGAAAAATCGAATTGAACGCTTTTTTCAGAAAATCCATGAATGTTTTATGAAAGAGTAATTAAAAAGCTTCCAAAGAGATGGAAAGAAGTTATTAAAAAAGGGGGAGATTTATTAAATATAATTACATAATGTATGATTATACCATAGATTACTAATTTAATCTTATATATAAATTTGTAAATATATTTCTTTAAAACACCGAACGAATTTTCTGAACAACCCGATACTTCAAGGGCAACGCGAGTATAAAAAAAACAATTGAATCGGATTGAAAAATTCTGAAGCGTGATCAATCGGTTGATAAAATGTTATACATAATATATTCATTAATCGTTTTTAGTCCTCTGGCGGGGCTGGCCTGGTTCATGTGACAGTCCAAGTAAGAAATTTTTATTGATATAAAAAATTTCGAGTCCGTGTTTTTTTTTTTTTTTGCCAACGCTAACGAAACAGGTATACGTAAGTCGGTTCATCTAATAAAATTTTCTGTACCGGTTTTAATTTCGTTTGTAACAAAATTCATTGGCGAGTCTTTAAAATGAAGTCTTCCCTTACAAATATAAAAAAATCATGTATAAAATCATCTATGGCATATTAGCAGATCGATATTCTTTCTTACGTGTGATTCCACATTTTAGATAAAATGTAATTTAAAATGTACTCTTTTACAATTTATTAAGCACTGCCATCTGCCGCTATTCTGACTTCAACGGCTTAATCGATGATGGCCTGTTTTTTTGTCCCAAATCCGATTGAGCTCCTAATTATTCAAATTTTGAACAATACAGCTTAACTTATTTCAACTGCAGCTCTTTAGTCTGAACGAAGACAACATCTTTTTTTCTTCTTGTCTTTGGTGTTTACCAATTTTTTTCTTAAATCATTGCGGACAGTCCATAAGAGGAATGCGCTCCTTAAGTTTGGACGTTTCAGCATCAGCGTTCAACTCTACTTCGGTTCATTTATACTCCCTTCCTTCCTTATTTATATCTTAATATAACAAATTTTAGAGGGATGCACTGATAGTCTGAGTTTTAGTTATTTTTTTATGAGTCCGTCAATTTTTGGCCTTTAATTCCTAATTCTATTTTCAAAAGTACGAGTTTTCAAAAATTACTCTTCATTGCGCGCTTATTTTGACACTTCGAATCTACGCTTTTATTTCTACACTTTGAATTTAAATACTTTAACTTCATTCCAGTCTAATGTACCAACTTTGCGGCAATTTTTTGATCTCATTAAGGTATGATTTCGCATCTGCTTCATAATGGTAATGATTTACATTACTTTTGTCGCTTGTCTTGAACGATGGTACAATTTTTGTCCCCGTTCTTTTATGTTTTATACACGAAAGTCACGAATTTGTATCAATCTTTACCAATCCTAGCTTACGCTGTTAGGTGAATTTATGTATCCAATTGGATGACTCAGGGTTCACTCTTTCGTTCTTGACGTTAATGGCAATTTCGTCCCTCCATTTCTATTTCTACCCTTTAAAGATACGAATTTCGAATAATTCCCTTGTTGAGCGCTACTATAAAAGCAGAGTATTCAAATTCGGCTTTATGGTTTTAGCTTCAGCAATTTATTGTGAGTGATGACACTGTACCGGCCTTTCTTTTATCCTTATACACAACCAAAGATAAAAGTTTCGTTACATCTTTTCTTTCTGTAAATTTGCGGAAGATGATGTTAAGGACTTTAGCTACGATTCTTTGTGCTACTTGAAGATACCAGTTTTCACCCAAGATCATCAGTTTTATCCCATAAAAAACACTTCTTTTCGCATAGAAAGGATATTCCCAAATATAAGGCCGGTCTCAAGATTAGCCGACATAACAAAGGAGACACAAAAAAAGCTGGGGAACAATTTTTTTACTTTTTAACATAATTTTCTTTTAGCTCGTTACCTTTTTTCCAGCGATAGAACTGTGAAACTCCATAAAATAGCCATCAATCACAAACTTCAGGTCTTCATTGTTAGCAAATCTTTTACTACTCAGCCAGTTTGTCAACTTTGAAAATAGGAAATAGGTCGAGGAAGCTGAATCGGGCGAATAAGGTGCGTGATGAAGCTTTAACAAAGCGAACTTAAATTCATTAATGTTGGCCATCACAATAGTGGATGTGAGAACTGGAGCATTGTATTGATGAAACAACACTTTATTTTTCCCCAAATGCGAGCTTTTTCCTTTATTTCACAACCTAAATGCTGCAATAAATGAGCATAATATTTGCCGTTAATAGTTTTTTTCCTTTCTAAAAATAATCAATAAAAATAATTCCATGTGTGTCCCAAGAAAAAAAAAAGAAAAACGGTCGCTATCATCTTGCCTGCAGACGGAACGGTCTTCGCCTTCTTTGGAAACGATTCTATCATTTCAATCCACTGCTTTGACTGTTTCTTTACCTCGATATGAAGTGGTGGACCCATGTCTTATCCATGGTTATAAATCAACGCAAAACATTCGGCTTTATTGCAGTGAAACATCGCCAAACCAACCAAACTCTACTGAAACATCTTCACGTCGCTGTTTTTGCTCTATTGAAAGCAAGCGCAGCACCCATCTTGCGCACAACTTTCTCATTTTCAAATCTTTGGTCAGTGTATGATGTATAGTACTTTTTGAAATGCCTATCATTTCAGCTAGTTCATGCAACTTCAGCCGACCTTCAGATCATCCAATATAATATTGTGGATTTTCTCAACCGTGTCTGGCGTGGACACCTCAATTGGTGGACCACTACGGTGTTCATCTTGGCAGCTCGTACGGCCTCGTTTAAACTCTGCCATCCAATATCTTACAATCGTAAACGAAGGAAAAGGCTTCTGCAGAGTGGTATTCAACTCGGTTTTAATATTGGTTGGACTGAGACCTTTCAAATGGAAATATTAAATTACATAACAATGAGCAATTTTTTCATGTGTAGAAATTCACAGAGATCGTTTATTTTTGATGACTCAAATAAAAATACTAAACAGCGTGGCGCTTAAAACTTAAAACATATGTTTTATGAGGTTGCCACTTTTCACCAAAATAAATTTTGTTCAAACTAATGACACCATCTATACGTCAAGTCGGCTAGTTTTGGGGCGACTCTCGTATATCCATAAACTTTCAACCATTCGCTGTAGGTAATAATTCTGGGCTTATCTGTATAGCCTTGCCAGTGCATAGTCCCCCCAAAAAAACAAAATAATTTCCTATGGCACGTAGAGTTTGTAAGAGACTCTGTTTTTACTCCTTTTAACGCTGTTCTTGTTACTAAAAGCACGCATTTTGAACAATCTCTTCTTACCACGTGCTACTCTGAAAGGTGAATGTGGACATGACATGGGTTATGATGGGGCCGCTTTTACCTTGTTTTTACTCCAAATTTTACAAAGTCCCTTCTTACTCCATGTTCACTCCGAAAGGACAGTACAGCCACCAATGTCCATGATTCAATCTATTGCCATTTAGGCTGGATGACGGTACCAGATTCACCCCTTTTTATCTGTTTGTATCCCTAAAAACAAAATTTTCATGATTGTAGCTTTAGTTGTTTTACCTGGGGGGTGATCAGAATCTGAGATTCTTTATAATCTATATACATATATATCCCAAGTTGCTGTAATCCACAAATAAGAAGCTACGGGGGCAAAACGGAATTTTTGGAAAATGACATGGTTGGCATCGATGTGGTAAAATTTTAAGCTAGGTCAAGTTTCAGTTAGTTTTATTGATATTTGCTGCAGCTATCGTCTCCAGCCAGCCAGACAGATGAAGTTCGATCAGTCGAGTAAAAATACTTTAAGCTGCTCCTTCTGAGTGTTACTTTTTTGATAATCAAATGTTATACGTATATCTTCATAATTTCAAGGAATGAATTACTTTCTTGGCATCTAAAAACAGACTACGTTGCCTGACACCACAATATTCACAATATAATCTGAATTGACTACAATAAAATATTAAGTAGTACGCCTAAAGAAATAGACGATAAATGGCTGTAAAAATCACTGGTTTTATTTTATGGGGAAATTACAGTCAACCATTGGAACTCATCGTACATATGCCAGTTATGATTTTATTGCCTATATAACAATCTTTACAAATGCAAAACATATCTTACGTTATGACCTCCGCGGTCTAATCATCATCTGCACAAATTTCAAGGAGTAAAAGACGCCATGGAACTCATACCAGTTGACACCCACCCCTTTCTTGTTTTCAGGCACATCACCAGTCTTGTAGTAGATCCCATTTAAATTTCTAAAGTAAGAAGATAAGGAAAGGCATGAAAGCTTTGGCGTTCCCAGAGAATTGGGTACCTAAACTTACGATCCAAGGATTTCCTTATACCACCAACCTCCCTTGTCGCGCACGGCATAATTATAATTACTACCTGCGTTATTCATATCATTGGTGGTAAAATATTGATTCTCTAAATAACTGAATGAATCACCCGCATTGCCCTCGTAGTTTGCGATAACCAGAAGCTTGTATAGATTGTTGGCGGAACTTACAGTAAATGTACCATACTTGGCATATCTGGAGGTATCATTGTGATCCTTCAGTTGGATAAGTAACTCCACCGGAAACAGAGATACAGTTAGACTATGTATTTTATCAAGGCCCAGCCAAAATTCGCCATTCAGATCACCAAAACCATCTGCGTAATCGCACCAACAACGATCGAAATCCTCTGAGCCATCAATGCGTCTTTGTATAACAGTCCAGCCACCGCCATCGGTGGTGTCATCACAAGGCACTAGAAATGATTCAGATCCATACAAAGAGTTTCTGATGCGGCATTTACCATTAGAACAGTGTTTGGAATCGTAATCCGCACAGCTGGTGGGATAAAGTTCTTCGGTGCTGGACAAAAATTAGAAGAAAGTGTTAAACAATGAAAGAAGTAGTGGACACAAGAGCATTTTGAATTACGTTTTGACCTCTGATAATTTTATGTAAAATTGGCAAATGAAGTTTTTATTGAAATTGATCATTTTGAGGTGGAACATCGTAGACGATACATGATTTCTTGGCAAGTCATATTTCTGTAGGCAATCAAATCAAACAATCATATTCCGGCAAAGGGATGTGGTTCCGATACATTAAACTGCCTTCAGACTACTAAGCCTTGCAAACTACTAGGAAAAACGTTTTTTTTTCAATTCTCAAACCCCCATTTAGGGGAACTCTTCATGTGGCAAATCAAGTTTACATTCCAATGTGTCATCGAGAAGTTGTAAGTACGATCAGTGGAAAAATTCTCCAAGTTTTAGTTTACGGCTATAATTTTGGATCTTTCCTATGTTGCAGCTGCCCACTTGGAGAATTCTATCCCTTAAGAGAGAATTGAGAGAAAGGCGGAAAGTTGTGTGATATTAATTGACTCTTATAACTATTAAGCTGCGATCAGGTTATCAGATTTTCAATTTAACTTGTGTAAGTGTGAGCTGAAGTGAAACAGAAGTTCGTATTCATTAGCGGACAGATGTGCTCCAATAATATTTATAGTTTTCTGAGAAAGCGCATTTTTCATTACATTGATGTAAAATTCGACAATTTTAAAGTACGATAAGTATTTCGATGGAGATTGTTCGATTATTCGAAATCGCCTTCGATTTTCCTATCATGAATAGAGTTTAACTTCATATTTCACATGGACAAATGATCTGTGGTATGACTTAGTGATAGCTTTACGCCCCGTCACAGTTACTTCAATACTTCTCCGAACAAATGTGTTTCATCTACGAAGTCAGGAACAATATAACACTTACTACAATAGTTTGTCATCTTTTGAGCGTACCCAAATTTTGGCGTCTTCTGTAATTTGAAATAGTTTTTAGAAAGTTGTAATAGAAAATTTCATATTGCTTTCTATTTACCTTTTTTATTTAAATATTTCGACAGCCCCTGTGTAATTTGTTGAAATTTTTCATGATTATTCTTTCCTTCCTCAATGAGGCCTTCCAACGTTTTATCGATATTTTGCAGAATAGTCCGATTACCGCCAAGCTCACTCAGAAACTTCGTATAGACGCCCCAACAAACTTTTATACTTCCAAGCTGCACGACCTGCATATGCTTGGTAGAGCCTCTTGGCGTTGAGTTTTCAGTATTTAATATTTTTAAAATACTGTTTTGAAACTTTGAGAGTTTTTTCAATTCATTTCGAAATTCCAAATTCTCGTTATTTGTTAGGTGCTCCAATTGCGATGGCCAATGATACGAGTATTTCGATAACGTCGCATCGATTATAGAATTTAATTCATTTTGACCTTCTTTTTGTTTTTGTAGTAAACGTTCCCGTAATCCTTGTAATATCATTCGAAGATCTTTAAGTTCATTTGCCGTTTTCTCATAACGTTGTTGCTGATTGACAACATATTCATCAATCTTTTCAATACGCTTCTTAAGATTTCCGTTAAGAGACTTTCGCCTACCAAGCTGTTGCTTCATATTTTCACCTACGTTTATACATTTTTCGTTATCAGCCATGATGACCTGGCTCTGTGAGAGTTGTGGTCAAGATATTGCAAAAATATTGTAATATTTTATATTTACCTGGGCATGGCCTAGACTAATACCAATGCTTAGCAGTGTTAAGTAGGAAAATGCAAATATTTGCATTTCGTTTTGATAATCAAAATCAAATCGCTATTAAATATTTATTACAAAGATTCTATGATCTTCAGTGGTTTAATGTGTTTAGAAAACTAAAATACGATTTCTACTCAGTGACGCCTTGCATTTTACTTACAATGACTTTGTAAAATCTCTCAAAAAAGCTTTTTTTTTAAGGGGGACATGGAGAGGTAATTGGAGAATTTAAGACCCCACCATTACTAACTGTTCTAAGGAAACTCAGCGGGATCGGGCTTGACGGGGAAATTCTTATTAATATCTTACATAAAGTCTAAACAATTAGCTCGATATTACATTATTTGTTCTAGCATGAAGCAAATTAGAGACAAAAACTCACTGAGCTTAATATGAAGGTATGGATGTGTAGTGGGGTAACCGCAAGCAAATGTTTTAGTTTCAGAGCCAAGTTTTTATTGAAATGTATTTTAGTATTAATAACAATTAATTTGCAAACTGTGATCTGATTGATGTGGCTGGCTACTCATGTACTCGGTGTTTGTCGATGATAACAAAAATAAACTGATGACTAAGAACTGATTTAGAATGGTTAAGCACAACTGGTAGAAGAAAGTTTGACCAATATATATTTTATCAATTTTTCAATTATTTATCAATTTAAATGTTTATGAGCGTAAAGCTGACCTTGAATACTTTGCCAATGTCGTTGCGAAATTCTTTTCCACATCTCACCCAAAAAATTCAACATGTAAAGCACCGATCCAGCAACAGCGTGGGCGGAATGTAAGATGCATATATACAAATGTATCAGCTTATAGCTGAAATTGCTTTGTGCATGTCTGCCAACAGATGCGTTGGGCTAAAATATTCCATCATGGCCTAAATTACAATTTTTCTCTATCATGGCACTACTGCAAATTTTCAAATTTTGCATTATGGTCTGTCATATTCATTGCCAGAGTCAATTCGAAAGGAGGGAAATTGCCCGAACAGGAAAAACAAATTGTTGATTTTTAGAATTTTATCATAACTGATCAAGAACGACTGTGGTGCGATGGCTGGGACACATAACTGTCGTTTGTATGATCGTGGGTTCAATCCACGATACACTCACCTCAATTTGTGACGAAAACTTCGAAAAATCCAACAATTAACAAGACAAATAAATGGTGCTCAAACTAATGGTGAGAATCATCGTTCGGCCGTAGGTCCCGTTGAGTGAGTCTAAAAATAGAGTGCATGTAAGTTCATTGAATGCAAAAAGTACTCCCATATCTCATTCATAGGATGGTAGAGATTTCCTTTTTGTTGATAAATTAAAACCAACATACAGAGTGGCATACTAATTGTGCTACAATACATATTCAATTCAACTATGTATTCAAATAACTTTTGTTTTTTTTATCCACGTATTTCATTTATTTTTTCTTTATTGTATAGAAAACTCCTTTAACGTCTTTAAATGTTGGTTCAATTGGCAATAGCACGATTCGTGCGCTACCCTGTACATACTTCAATTTTTTCGTCTGAAGGTATAGTAAGAGAAAACTGAACAAAATCGTTAATTTTTCACATGGTGGGTTTTGTCATTGTGTGAGAAAGTTTATTTCTACTGGACCGATTTCGACCATTTGTGACACCTGCAGTTCACAGTGTCGTTGGCGATGTACCGTCTCATCGCCGCGTAAGTTCACATATGAATAAAATATATCGCATTTTTCCAGGCAAAAATTCCTTTTTGTAAATGATCAAACTTAAAAATAGGTTAGTTTTTTTTTTAAAGAATTATGCGTCATGGGAAGGTTTTTTCCCTCATGCAGAAAATATTCAGTAAATTGTCTGCTATTCTAGCTATTGCATGGATAAGCTTTTTCTGAGATTGTACAGATTTCGTCCACTTGCAATGGTTGAGATCTACAGTGTCTCATCAATTGAAAATAAATAAATCGGGCTAGACAGTTTACATAAAAACGATGAGTTTTAACAAAAAGCACTCAGAACATAGTTTAATATGCCTCCATGTCTATTTCTTATATTACTATTTGGCTGTTTTACGGTTTAATTCCTAGACACTGAATCAGAAATCTTTGCTATGAATCCAAGACGATTCTAATGCCCTGTGACGACAGCACTGCGATGATAGCTCGGTCGATTTCTATTGTGGTTGGTTTGACCACAGGCGTGGTTTGGTGATTCTGACGACGATAGCTTGACAAAAAAAAAAAAAAAAAATGATATAACCACAGCTTTGGCTCCGGTGGAGTTACTTATCCAATTGAAGGATTACAGTGATTCTTCCAAATGTGCCAAGTATGGTATATTTGCCAAAGGCTCCGTTGCCGATCTGTATTAGCTTAAGGCAAAAGGAGATGCAGGCGGTCATTTGTTTTTGCGATAATTCTGCCTTTAGTGTGTTTCACAATTATAATGCCAAGTTTAATTAATGCTTTTTTCCGCTATTCACTTCAACTGTTTTTTTTTATTTATTATTAGCTGACCCGGCAAACGTTGTTTTGCCTTCAAAATGTTAATGTGGTAAAAAAAATTAATTGCAAAAATCTCATCTCCAACGCCATCTATCACTTCAAATAAAACCTTTTAAACCTTCCGGAACACTCTACCAATAATTTAAGACCAAAATGAACCAAATCGGTCTAACCGTTCTCGAGCTTTAGCGAGACTAACGCACTGCAATTGATTTTTATATATATAGAAGAAAGAAGAAGATAGAAGATAGAAGATTAGGAAAATAAAACTTAAATTTGACTTCAGTTTTTAAAAATACTCTAACATTAAACATTCTACTTGGCATATAATTTGTTACTAAAATGCATTATAGTTTATAGGCTCAATTTCCATACAATTCCCCTCATTCGCATTTTCCAACTCTTAAACTGTAATAAATTGGTGATTTTCTTTGTACACGTTGCGTACTAAGATACCCCAGAGGTTTTCTATGGCATTACGATCTGGTGATTTCGCTGGCCATAATCATAACATTGATTCCATAACATTGAACCAGGATTTTGTCTCTCAGCTGACGAGAATACAAACTCCAGCTTGAGAATACAAACTCCAGCTTTCAACATCCTGCTGCAGAAAATGCTGCCCAAACCATCACATATCCAGCTCCAAGTTTTCGCTTGGAAAAGAATTTCGCCTCTGTGCTCAAGTCATGCCAATCGTCAAGACCATCTAAATTCTATTCTTTTCGCATCCGAAAAAATTACCTCAAATTTTTATGTTTGCAATGAAAACAAATCACGCAATAACTTTGTATGGCTTACGGATGATCATTGTGCCGGCAAGTTTGTATACAGCTTGTAAAATTTGAACTCTATTATGGCCGCCAAACGGTGGTGCGATGAAAATTTTTGTCCACAACAGCTTGCAAGTCGCGTAGACTTCTCGATGTGTTGCTGACACTTTTTATGTTTTTATTATTTGTTTTCCCATCCTGAGCGCTTATTAGATCCAAAAATTGTGAATGAAACTATGGCTCCTGCTTAGTTTGCGCCCAATGTCTCTTCAACTGCATCCTTCGCCCTTGTAAGCCATTATTTGTTTGCCTATTTCGTGTTCTGTCGAACTTTTTTTCCGCAACACATCTTTTTTATTACTGAATTTTACCATGTCTTCACAAAAAAAAAATAACGATCATGTCGCTTGCATCTTTAAAAACTCACTAATTATCGCAAGAACAAAAGTATCGTTATCTGCACAAATCCCACAGAAAACGTGCCGCTACCCAAATAAAGCAAATTTATGTCTGGCCTTATAAATATGAAACACACCTTATAAATGAGATGTGGGCGACTCGCTAGGACCTCATAAGGATAACACGGATCCCCATCAAACAATGCCGTCAATTCAGTGTCTTCGAGGGGTTTTCGTCTTCCTTTACGCGAACGGTCGTCAACATCAAAATCACCGGAACCAATCTCGACACGTTGTTTCACTTCAAGCAGCATCTCCGTAAACGATTTGAAGCTCTCGATGAGCTACAGCAGCCGTTTTTTTTGGTTGAAATATGAAAATCTCGCATGTGACGACTATTTGGTACAAAATCATACCTAACCAAAAGAATACGACGTCAAAAGGAAGTCGACTAGCACTTACAGCTGGCGCCATCTATTGGCACCTAATATATATAAAAAGAACTTACTTAAAATTGTAAACTTTGAATGCAATTAGGTCAATATTCTGCGATCTATTTGTAAGGGGGCTATAATAAAACATATAGTGACATGGTCTACCTTCACCAGGGTTTGTAACTGTCACGACACAATTACATGTGGCTTTCCGAAGCGATAAGACCAGGATTGGCAGATTCGTTCGAATGAGTGCTCTGTCAAAATATAAGCCTATATGATCCATTTCCAACGGTTCGTCTTTGTCTTTACAAGAACAAAACATATGTGCTAATTTTTATTGAAATGGAGTAGTAATTGCAAGCTAGACTTCGATATGCATGAAGTCCTAACTTAATAAAATGGCTTTATTATTTGATTTGGAATTGATCGATCTATATTTTGTATGGTCTGCTATGTTCTTGGGGTTACAAAAATCACTATAAATTTGATACACCTCAAACCATAATGTGATGCAGGTCTTAAAAAAAAGTTAGCCTTTATTGCGGTTTGTGATTATTCGGTCGCTTACAAGGCTAAGCACTGAGGGAATGCGTCAAGGTTCGTTGCCAAATGCAAACATTTGTCAAAAATTATGCCAATCCACACGACATTGTAGTAGATGTTACCTTTTTTGCCTATCGTCTATGCGCACAGTCCCCAAACGTTGGAGTGTTTGAAAAACAACATTCGTCAAGTTATCGCCGAGATACTGCCCGAAATGTGCGAAAAAGTAGTCAAAAACTACCTTAAAAGGATCAATTGCAGCAACGAATCCAGTGGCGGCCATTTAAACCTCATTGTACTTCGCACATAATGGCAAAGCCCAAGCATTACAATGGAATAATACAGGGTGGCGCAATAGAACGTGCATATTTAAAAAATAGGTTAAAAAATAAATACAAAAGGTATGGTTAAAATAAATCTAAGTCATTGTAGAGTAATAAATGGAGATTATTTTTTAAAAATAACATCATCTAAATGGTGACCCTCTCTACGACGGCACTCCTCTAACCGCAAACGAAAATTATTGAAAACTTTCTTCAGTAATACTGGTGTAATGGCTGCCATTTCACCACGGATATTCTCCTTGAGCTGAACGATGTTTCTTGGATTATTACTGTAGACTTTGTGTTTGAGGTATCCCCCACAAAAAAAAAAAGTCAGGAGGCGTCAAGTCTGGACTACGTGGGGGCCATGGGATATCACCTCTTTTCGAAATCAGTCTGCCAGGGAACATCTGCTAAACCACCGCCATGGAGTCATTTGATGTGTGACAGGCAGCTCCATCTTGTTGGAACCAAGTTCTGGAATTCACTATTCTTGAACTTTCAATTTCTGGAGCCAAAAATCCGTCCAACATCTCAACATAGCGTTCCGTATTAACCGTAAAGTTTTGGCTTCGCGCATTTTCGAAGAAAAAAGGACCAATTATTCCTCTGCCAGAGATTGCCCATTCTGTCACTTTAGGACTATGCAATGGTTGTTGGTGTTTGATTTTGGGATTTTCACTGTTCCAGTAACGACAATTTTGACGGTTTACGAACCCATTCATAAGGAAATGAGCCTCGTCAGAGAAAAGGATATTGTCAAAATTGGAAAATCGATTAAGCATTTCATTAGCAAATGCGAGACTTGAATTCCTAAAAAAATTACTTATTTTGGAAGCCATCCAGTCAAGCTTGGGTGACCCAAGAGCCGGTGCGGGTCAATTCCAATAGAGTTCCTGGCTTATGGAAGCGAAAAACCTGGTCTGGACGATGCATTTGTAGGGACGCTACAAAAAAAAAAAAAAAGTGAACCGATGTGAAGTTCGCTTTTGTTGCAAACAATTTGTGATCAAAAATATATCAAAATATGGATTAATGTTGCCAATTTTCAACAGGATTTGCAATTGAGCCTAACAAAGCATATGTGCCAATGAGTTAATAACAAGTTTTAATTAATATCTGTGATATGTACTTTTATTACAAGAATAACTAGACAGACAGGCATCGTGAACTCGATTCAGAATCTGTTTCAAAATCGGTCGATTTATATTATGCACGTTCTAACCTCGATATTTTTGGGTATTACAAACAAGATCACTAATTTAATTTACTCTGAAGCACAATGTTGCGCAGACAAACTATTATTATTAGAACTATATTATTATTAGAATTGAGAATTAATTGGCATTGTTTAAATAGCAATGATTATGTCTGTATTTTTCCAGTGACTTTGGTTTGCAAAAAACCCCATGCAAAACCTGTATTTCACTTAAATTGAATTTTTCTTGTATAACTTGAAGCAGATCACATTTTGGAATTTTGGAACTGAAGAGTCAGATTTTGGAATTTTCACTTCATTACTGATTTGTTGCTACGAGTAATTCTATAATGAATCTATTAAAGATTTAACAACTTCTCACATACGAGGTGTGTTCAAAAAATAAAGGTGAATTTTAATTTTTCTCAAAAATATTTATTATTCATCAATTCTATTTTATATCCTTCGAAGTGGTCCCCCTCAGATATAATACACTTGTGCCAGCGTTTTTTCCAATCCTCGAAGCAGTTCTGATATGCACTTTTTGGTATGTCCCTGAGCTCTTCCAGCGATTCGGTTCTTATCTCCCCAATCGTCGCAAAAAGCCGCCCTTTCATGAGTCCCTTCAATCTTGGAAAATGAAAAAAGTCGCGGAGGACCAAATCTGGTGAATACGGTGGCTGAGACATGGTAACGGTGGTGTTTTTGGCCAAATCATTTCTCACAAGCAAAGATGAGTGAGCAGGTGCACTATCATGATGCAAAAACCATCAATTTTTCCCCAAAATACTGGGTGTTTTTTTCGTATTGCTTCACGCAAACGGTGCATAACTTCAAGGCAATACTCCTTATTTACCGCATGACCTTGTGGTAGGAACTCCTGATGCACTATGTCATGGTAATCGAAGAAAACAATGAATCATCGTCGACGTCGTTTAACAATTCCTGAGCGATGCTCAAGCGACGTTGTTTTTGGTCAAAATTCAGCAATTTTGGAACGAACTTCGCTGCCACACAGTTCATGCCCAAAATTTCCAAAAAGATTGCATGGCATAAGCCAAGCGATATGCCGACATCCACAGCAACTTCTCTAAGTGTGATTCGACGATTCTCCATAACAATTTTCTTCACTTTCTCAACATTTTCATCGGTTTGTGATGTGCTGGGCCGTCCAGAGCGAGCGTCGTCATTCACATCCTGTACCACTTGTAAACACATTTTATTGACTCAGACTACTCTCATCGTGTGCCAGTGTCAACATTTCAGGTATTTTTGAGCACTTAATTCCATTTTTTACACAAAATTTGATACAACTTCTTTGATCCATTTTTTCGATAGCAAAAAATCGCCGAACACGCAAAACGCTTGTCTAATTTATGCCTCTGTATGGATAAAACCGCCAACATATCTTCGAGACGAGTGTATTAACATAAAAAAAATAATAATCGAAAGTCTAATGTACGTAGCCCGCGAAATTTGAAAATGCACCTTATTTTTTTTAACACACCTCGTATCTTTACTGCAATTTATATGTAAAACGCGCAGAGCGAATGGATCAATTGTGGTGTAGATATTTGTGTAGAGTTAAATTTTCTCCAATAAGTGGTAGGTAGTTAAGCTTTTCATAAGATTTTAGTGATACAAATGACATTCTAAGTTTAAGTAACGAATCGTTAGAAGTTGTTAAAACTGCAAATTATCGCACAACATTTAATGCAGAAACCTCCTAATCAGTATGAAGTTCTTCGCATTACACTTCTTAATCGTTCTTTACATAGGAGTTTCCCAGGATCATATCAAAGCACAAATAAGTATCGTCAGATAAGTGGGAATGTCGTTTTACTCATCCAAAGGATATTATTTTTTATCGATGAAAACTGAATTTTTCAGTCACTTCTTAAAGAGGTAATTGAATTATTATAACTTCTTCGCATATATTTTATCTGCCGTAATATAATGATTTTACTTTGAGCTTAAATGGAAACAATGTTGGAAATATTCTTTACACTGCTCATTATAATAGAGGTGGATACGGTTTTTGTAGAAATACGTTTTTCTTTCTAATGGATTGGCTTCGTCTGCTTTTGATAGCTGAAGTCCACAGTGTCGTGGACGATGTATGTGAATGCCTTTCTCCCATACAAATTATATAGAGTAATTTGGTTTTTCTTCAAGTTTTCGTATTTGTTATTGATCATAATCATTTCTTTAAGCTTATTTTTGACTTGGAGCAGCCCTTTTACGTATCCAGCAACTAGCCGAAAAAATCCGAAAAAAATCCATTGTTTTAAATTTGGCTTTTATTCTCTTACAGGTAAGTATTCTTTTTCAGTCCCACTGTAGAAGCTGGAGGCCATAGGGTTGTAAGCGAAGCATCGACTAATTTCCACAAGTTGGATTTAATACCTGCATGAGTAAATTTTCTCCTACGAAAGTTATTTGTCCCTATTGTGTTTGTTGCGTTAGTGATGAGCTCTTCTTTTCCATCTTTATAGCTTCACCCGAAGGAATGAATGTGTATTTGACGCTGCCAAAAATGGAAGGATATAAAACACAAAGTATATTTTTTTTGATTTTTTAAGCCAATTAAGCGATTTCCATCTGTGTGATTGGTGGACTCGTAGGGGCAGTAAGCCTTTTAAGTCTTCATAAAACCTTGGCACAGTCTAATATTTCGTCAAATTATGGCCGGGGATCGCAAATGGGCTATATTGACCGACTTATTTTGCTACCTTCGGCTCTGCGAAATTCTATTTCCTACCTATAACAGTAACGTAAATGTCTGTTGATTGCATTGTTTCATAACATTTGACAAACATTTTAAAATGTCGATTAGCCACTCCCTCTCTGGTACGCCCCATACAAATAATCGATATAATCCAAGTAGCGTTTATGTAGTTGCACTAAATTTAATCAAATTTAGTATATGTTTAGCGTTTAGTAAAGTAAGAGCACAGACTGATAACAAAACACTTTGACACGCCCATTCCAAATTCACTTATTCCTCTGTAATCTATAACTTGTAGGCCGTGGTTGTTGAAATTTTTGTCCATTGATTGTAATTTTTCATAAAACTAGATAAAAATCGATCAAGTTATCATACCCCTTCTTGTAACTTCCATGACCGCTCCAACTAACATATTCCTATTTCCATATCTTTCGATAAGGAGAGCAATCCCCACCTAACAAAGAAGTCACAAAAAGTTGAGAAAATTTTCAACATAGACTTCTTTCAAATCGTTACATTTTTTCCAGCGATATTCAATAGCTTCTATACCCTGTTTGTGGTAGGGATTGTTAAACTCCGTAATGTTCCTTTGTCTCAGGAGTAAAATGGTGGATCCATGTCTCATCCATGGTTATGAATCGATGCAAAAATTTTGCTTTATTGCGGTGACACATCGCCAAATCAACCAAGCTCTACTGAAGCATTTCATGGCGCTGTTTTTGCTTTGTTGAAAGCAAGCGCGGCATCCATCTAGCGCACAGCTTTCTACAGTCAATATACGATGTGTAGCACTTTTTGAAATGATTACCATTTCAGCTAGCTCATACACCTTCAGTCGATGACCATCCAATACTACCTATTCGAGATTTTCTGAACCTCAATTGGTTGACTACTACGACGTTCGTCTTGGTAGCTCTTACGGCCTCGTTTAAATGTCAATATTTTACAGTTGTAAACAAAGGAGCAGTTGTCCCCCAGGAAAAATTTAGCTCGGCTTTAATATTGGTTGCACTAAGACCTTATAAACGGATATATTACGGTGAACAATTTTTTTCATTTTTACAAATTCACTAATATCGTTTACTTTTGATGGCTCAAATAGGAATACAAAACAACGTGGCGCCTTGAAGCTTAAAACATATGTTTTATAAGGTGACCACTTTCACCAAAATAATTTTTTGAAACTACTAGCACCATGTATACGAGGTGTGATCTAAGAATAACCATTATTTTAAATTTTATTCAAAAAGTATTTATTTGTTCATCAATTTCTATTTTATTTCCTTTAAAGTAGTTCCCCTCAGATATAATACACTTGTGCCAGCGTTGCTTCTAATCCTCGAAACACTTCTAAAACGCACTTTTTGGTATCGCCAACAGCCCCTGTTTCGATTTGTCTTTTATCTCCTCAATCGTAGCAAAACGCTTTCCTTTCTTCGGTGTCTTCAGTTTTGGGAAGAGGTGGTACGGTGGTTGAGGCATGCTTGCGGTTTTGTTTTTGGCCAAAAACTCACACATGCAAAATCCATGATTGGTTTTTCCACAATTCTGTGCGTTTCTGACGAATTGCTTCGCGCAAACGGCAAATAACTTCAAGGCAGTACATCAGGTAGACCAGTTTTGGGGCCGCTCTCGTGGTTGTATCAAATTCGGCCAAATTGACAGATATCTTGTATTTAATAAATTGAGTTCCAAGAATGACAATGGAGAACATTGCCATTCCCTTTCTAAGAGTCGCTATATAAATTGGCAGATTTATCGAAATTTAATTTTACGCTGTAATCGATAATTCGTAGACTAAAGTTAATTAAATTCTTGTCAATTATATGCTGACTGCAATGTGAGAAATTAGATCAAATAGAAATATCTTCTGTGATACCTCTAATACAAATTAACTTAGATTCATAGATTTCATTCAACTTGAAAATTAAAAATAGGTGGCCCTTCTGCATTTTCCATACGGAGCATTTCAGATAGTTACAATTTTGCTTCTTTTAATAAGCTTTTTACACCCTCACACGAAGGAATGTAGATATATATCATTCAACAAGACCTTCGGGCACCATTCACGCTTCTTCGGTAGGGTAAAAGGACTCTGGGTAAAGTCATATGTAAGTCAGTTCACCTCACTGAAATTTCTGTACGGGTATGTTTTTAATTCTATTTTCATGCTTCCTTCGTTCAGTTTGATCAAATACGCAGTTGATTAAGAGATAATTTGTTCACTCTTGTGGAGAATTACTTAAACTGTAAGGAAAGGACTAAGGAAAGTATGTACAAGTGTTTCGTTTGTATCTGAGCCCTCACACTGCTATTTCCAAAAATTGTTTACACGTGGCTGGAAAATACATTTTCGTAAGCTATGCGCTAAATGTGGCAAAACTTTCGGAGTGTAGTTTTTTATTACTTTAGGCCAAATTATAATATTGGTTCAGTTGTGATCATTGTAGAAGACTATTTGTTTTGATGCATTTTGGACCATCGACACAGTATTATTCAGAAAATGCAATCACAGCATTTTCATGCCTTTAATTTATATCAATATATGACGCAGGTATTATCCGTTGGCGATAATGGCCCACTTGCAACAGGTTTAGTCCTTCGCTCGGTTAAGTGTCAATTGTAATTGATAATGAGTTCTGTAATTTGGTTAAAAATATATATAAACAGACGATTTTCGTTAACTTTATTCAGAATTTGTTAAAAAATCTCTCTATTTGTATTATGCACATTCTGTCCTTAATATTTCTGGATGTTACAAACTTAATACACTCTGAACCACATTGTGGCGCAAATGATAATTATTTTGAAAATTATTCTCCATATCAGCAAATTTAAGCCTTTTGTGTTAATTGTGGGAATTAATTTGCACTGTTTAAATAATATTGATTATGACTGTATTTTTTCTCGTTGCTTTTGTCTGTGTATAAACCCATGTAAACCAAATACTTCATGTAAATCTCATTTTCCAAAATAAGCTTTTTCATGACTCGAAAGATGTTCTCCGTAACAGACAACATTTGACGTACTCTCTTCATCACTCAGTTTTTACAATTTCTCTAATGAAATTATTTAAGATTCGCATTCTTAACAATTTTCCTCTTATCACTACTGCAACTTATATTTAAAACCCACAGAGGGGTGGAGCAGTTTTAAATTCAGCCAGAATTAAAGCTTCTCCGATAAGTGGCTAAGTTAGCTAAGCTTTTCATTAAAATTAAGCTATATAAATGACATTCTATGTTTCATTAACCAGTCAGTAGACAAGCAGACGTTGTGAAAACTGCAAATTAACGGATAATTATCGCGCAACTTTTAATACTAAAACTTTTTAATCAATATGAAGTTCTTCCTGTTACACCTCTTAATCGTTGTATACTCGTACATTGAAGTTACCCAGGATCACGTAAAGGCGGAAGTAAGTGAAATGTTTGCTGAAATATAAATAATTTTGTGCAACTACAATTCAATGCAGCTGGACCTAAAAACAAACCCCGAAGAAAAGTCTTTCCATTGTCAGGACATATTTAAACAGCTTGAGGAGCTGGAAGCTGATAATAAAGATCTTTTAGCACGCCTCGAGCAAAGGCAGAGCATATTTCCAAAACTGATACAACTAAACAACGAAATCGAGAAAGAATTTGTCAATTTTGAGGAAAGCCTCGTGGAATTACAAGTTCAGCTGATGGATCAGCAGCAAAAGCATTTTAAACATGTGAAAGACGTCATCAACTTGAAAAAGTCTTCAATCGATTTTAACAAACAGAATCTTAGACAAAGCTTAGAACAAATCTTTAAGCTTCAAAAGATAATTACTTCAAAATTGTCAAACAATATTGAGGACGATGCTTTAGAGGACGACAATGAACAGTTTTGCTGGAATTTTTATACAAAAACTTTAAGTGAGATTGATAGTAATCTGATTGTATTAGAAAAACTTAATACAACATTGGAAACGGGTACGAAGAAATTTATAAATGAATTGAGAAATCACGAAAACGACATTGAAAATCCTTTGCAATTCATAACAACCTATTTAAATCAAAAAGGTAAGGAGGAGAATCAGAGCTTGCAATAAGATATTAAGTAGATGTTATTATGTTCAGATTTTATTACGGACAAGCCAGAAGTCTGTGTACGAACTAAGGATAAAGAGTTGATGTGGTAAGTGAGGACAAATCTTATTACTTATTTACTTACTAGTACAAGATAATTTTGGAGGGCGGGACAATTCTGACCGCTTATACTTAAGGATTCAGAGGATTTATTCGTGTATGGTATCTTGAAGTTTACATAGACTGTCGAAGAATTATTCACGTATAACCCGGACAAAAAGTTGGTTATTCTTTGCCATCATTAGTGAGTGTTCTAGATAATATTTATACTTTTAAAACTTGGCTTGAAATTAGGATGATGGATATTTGTTTTTCTACTGAAAATTGTCCAAAGATAAACAGCCAGCCAACGTGTGTGAAATATTAAAGAAAGTGATTTCCACAGAGTGTTGTCTGTATTCACAGTGATCTTGTTAATAACAATTTTTTGATATACGATAATCTGTCTGTGAGATCAAGTAGACATTTTCGAATTCAAAATGTGTTTAAGAATACATTAAACACCCAGAAGGGAGACGTGTTTCTTCAGATCCCTTTGCGATTAAATTGGTGCTATTGGTACGTCATCAGTTGTATGAATATCTACTTATAAACAGATTATGTATGGGAGAAGTAGATGTCAAGCTTTCGGTTCAATGATTTTTTTTCATTACAAACACCAACAATGAGAATGGATCCTCATTCTGACATATCTATGTGCCAAAAGCATCTAAAAGCAACGTTCTTCCTTCAAAGGCAAACTCTGTAGAATAGCCAGATGTTTAAAATGACAAAAATGAAATGTTTGACCGTAAATTTCAGCATTAAATAAGCCATTACTTGACTCCGTTTAACTCAATAACGTAGCGCTATTAGAGTGTCCTTCTTTTTGTAGCTTTTGGGATTTGACGCAAATTTACAAAGGACTTTTAAAATTATCAATCTTATGACGGTGTAGTGACATTAAATGCTCAATTTTATTTTGAAGTTTTTATTTAGCAATGTACAGTATGTTATTTAGAATCATATGAAGAAAGCTGACAGTATCCATCGACACAAATTCAGATGTAAGCTATGTTTCGAATGTACCCCAAACACAAACTATTTCATATTAACTTTTATTGGACATTTAAAATACATCTACAACAGCCCTCCGCTCTTGAGAACTACTGTCGCAATTCTATCAAAAATAACTGATTTTCTTTCCCAGACATATTTTACACTCGTGCTCATAATTTAGATTATAAAATAAAGACGTCAATGTAATTCAATTGCCTTTGAAGATGACAGAAATTTGTGAAAAATGTAAAGTCCACAAATGCCTGTTCACCTCAATCATATCTACTGAAAATTCCATTTTATATGTAATTTTCCACAGTTTTCTCAACTTCTTAACTAGATCTGAAATCAAAAGTCGTTTAGAATATTGAAAATATTTGCTATTCTTTATAACTTTATTCGATCGATCTCTTGAAGATCATCATCAACGACGATTTCCACTGTACTGCCATGGTAGTATTCTAAGAATGACTTGACTAAAACTTGATGAAGAAATTATGTGAACACATTTGGGATACTCAGTGCGTCTTTATGATTCTGATGACACACATCTGAAATGAGATGACATTCTAAATTTACGAGTATTTATTATTCTAAAGTGATGGCTAATGCTGACGGAATCTAAAATTAAAAGTCGTTTAGATTATTTCAAATATCTGCTGTTCTTTATAACGACTTTATTCGATCTGTTTTATTCGATAACTGCAATTCATGAAATATCATGAAATTTTTAGATATTCACAAAAAGTATGATTTTCAAAACCTATTTACTTGTTCTAATATAGGTGGTACATCAATTATAGACATTTCTTTTATCAGCATATTGGTTTGAATATACATATAGTTTGTGACCGATTGTGACCGGTAGGTAAACGCGATTATCTTTCACATTATCGCAGGTGCATCCCCGCATGTAGCCGCCTATCACCCTTTGAGCGGCGGTCACCTCGACGTGTCTGAAGAACGCTTCGAGTAGTCGAGTATTCAACAAGTCTTATAAATGCTTCTCAAGCTGTGACGTTCGGAGTTGTCATTAAACTGTAGGTCCCGTTGAGTGAGTCTTAAAATAGAAAGCGTGTAAGCGTGTAATGTCTCATTCATGACATCCAAGGGAATTTATTTACATAGTTTTGAAAATACATAAATTAATACTGAAGTGCATACATTTGAAATTGTTACCAAATTACTTTTTGAAAAATGAATTGAAATGCATGCAACTTATTGAACTGCGGTAATTTTGACAATAAACTACTTTTATTTTTTAGTCTACTTCTCACTTTATGATTAAGCTGTTTCACTATTTAGCAATTTGGTTTTACATTTGTTTAGCACCGAGGAATCTCTTCCCACTAGTTGTGTGCAATACGACTCTAGACACTGTGCCAATGACAAATGCCGTATCAGAAACCTTCTATATGGACCTGAGACCTTTCTAGTGCCCTGTGATGATAACACCGAGGGAGGCGGCTGGACCATCATACAAAGACGTATTAATGGTTCAGTGGATTTCGATCGCGGTTGGTCCGAGTACAGGGATGGTTTTGGTAATCTCGATGGCGAGTTTTGGCTGGGTCTTGAAAAAATACATGCTCTGACCACAACTCTGTTCCCGGTAGAGTTACTTATCCAAATGAAGGATCACAATGATACCTCCAGATATGCCAAGTATGGTACATTTGCCATAGGCTCTGCTGACGATCTGTATGAGCTTAGAGCTCTCAAAGACTATAAAGGTAATGCTGGTGACTCGTTGGTTAGTCATAAGGGTAGAAAATTTTCCACTTGGGATACAAATTATGACACGTATGATTGTGCCGCGTTCTACAAGGGAGGTTGGTGGTACCACAAGTGCTATCGCTCGTAAGTTTGATTACTAAATATGAAGGGGCAATAAAGATTTGATGTTTTATGTTTTTTTTACTTTAGCAATTTAAACGGGTTCTACTACGAGACCGGCCAAGCGCCGGAAAATAAGAGAGGTGTTGGCTGGAATACCCTTCATGGCAGAGACTACTCTCTGAAATCTGTCCAAATGATGATTAGGCCGTGGAGGTTGTAATGTAAACTGAATTTGGAAATAATATTTTATGCGCAATAAAATCATATCTGATATTTGTAAAACGGTTTTCAACTTTTCGTCTGTAATTTAGATATGTAAACTTTGAATGTTTGTATGTCTGTATATTTGTGTCTTTGTTCCGAATAGGAGTTTAAACTAATGGACCGATTGTCGTGAAGTTTTCACAGTATATTTATGCTAACTAGGAAAGAATCCTAGGCTATATTAAGTTTGGATTGAGCACAGGGGCGTGGTATTGTCCACACAAATAATAATATTGAATGACTACGTATAATGACAGTCTAGCGACAGTCCCTGGTGCGATGCTTAGTACATGCTACTATCGCTCGCATAATACCGAGTTCAACTCCGCATACAGCCACCTACGTTTATTTTAGCGGCGGCCACCTCGATAAGTCTCAAGAACGCTTCGAGTAGTCAAGTATTCAACAAATCCTTTAAATGCTCCTCAAGCTGTGACGTTCGGAATTGCTATTGAAGCCACCTATCGCCCTTTGAGCGGCGGTCACCTCGACGTGTCTGAGGAACGCTTCGAGTAGTCGAGTATTTAACAAGTCTTATAAATGCTTCTCGAGCTGTGATGTTCTGTGTGGCAAGAGTAATCGACGGATTTTCATAAAAATTCAACAAAGTTACCTCATGTTACACTAGGTTGAGGTTGAAAAAATGGGCATAGAACCGCCAACATAACAAAAACCTTTAACGGCAGTATCATATGAAAGATTGGAAGTACAAAGGTGCGATTTGATACATGTGCCACTGATTTAGGAAGAAATATGTGCAAATTTCCTGATAGTCATAAAAATCTATAACGCTCTAAGGACGACTGATCATCAGTTTGCTCAGGAATCTGTTGAAAGGGGGATTTTACAGTTTATGTTAAGAATTAAGCACCGAAGTATCCAATTGTCATGTACTAGTTGATCTTGATATTGGCCATAATTGGAATATTCGCAAGAAATATGCCCGTTACAATAATCCAAGATTTGTTAGTTAATTCACTGATTTACATAGTGATAGTTTCCTTATAGTGAAAATGACTATCGAAGCTTTATACTATTTAAAGTTATGCCTTACCGGAAAATACTAATAAATATTTTTTTTTATTTGAAAAACAGTAACAAAGTGATTATACGACTATAAATTTATCCTTTGTTCGGTTTTAAGTAAAGTTAAACAAAACACACGTAAAGTTATGATTCCGATAAAACTTCTATTTCATTATAATGCTTGAACCTTACTTTTATGTACGAAACGCTATGATATTTAAATGATCGCCTCTGGATTGGCAGTTTTCGCAAATGGCACCTCCAGACCATAATGCGCACTAAACAGTCACTTTCTCTGGGTGCAATGACTTTTCCACAATCATTTCTGAATCGTCCGAGCCCCATGTGGGATATATTTTGCTTGTTGACGTGACTACCGAGTGAGAGATAAGTTTCATCGCTAAAGAAAATTTTGTTCGAAAAATCAACGTTGAAAGCCTGTTGCTATAGCACTCAATCAGGATATCTACGGCATTGTGAATGGTCAGTTGGCCTCTGTAGTGATGAAGGTGCTGTAATATGCTTTAATAAACCGTAAGATAGGTTCAGTTGCTGAAAACGCCGTAATATCGACAAATTTCGATATCACTTTGACTACCAGAAGCGATATTTTTGGCAGTGCGTACATTGCGATAACACATAGGCCACCTCTGACCACATCTGTAACTCTTTCAATGTCTTCAAATTTCTTCATAACCTTGCCATTTGCTTGTACAGCTGGTCGATTATGTCGATTATAATCACCCCGTAATACACGAAAAGTGCCCATGCTTAAATCTCCACTTTTGTATTAAGTAAATAACACTTCAGATGACAAGTATTTAACAGCTGGCAGTCTTGCCAGACCGTCGGCTGTGTAATCACTAAATGTGCGACTAGAGCTTTCTTGATACATGCATTCATATTACTATGAGTCGAGACGTCGTCCTCTCATCTGTGACTTGCAACTGCCACGGTTGGACTGAAGGAGAAAAGTTACTCATACAACGACTATATCTCACTTTAAAATAACGGCATTTTTTATTCTTATTAATACATTTGCCATTTTTACGTTAATAAGTACGGTACTAAGTTAGCAGTTGGGTGAGGGAAAAAACATAAATCAACTTAAGGTTAGTAAAGAATACAACCTTTTACCGGACTGGTTACAATTTTCTGTCAGCCTAACCCGGTACTTCTCGAGTGAGTAAAAGGCGCGCTTGATACGTCTACTTTTTAGCTATAAGTTGGTACATCGCCAACGACAGTGTGGATTTCAGTTATCACTAGAGGACTTAACCGTATCAGTAGAAGAAAAACAGTCTATATAAAATCTGACCCAATCTGTGGAATAATGGAGCAATGCATGGTGATATCTGATATAAACGGGAAGAAACCCGTCTAAGCCACACATTGCTTTAAGGAGCTTAATTTTTGACTTAAATGCTTGAATAAATGCTTAAATGATCGTTAAAAGAAAAAAAAAATATTGAAAAAAATACAATCCTTTGCTGGTAAGGACGACATATTTCGTATAAGGAGGTAGTGTTCTTGACATGGCCACTTATACAGTAAAGAGATGACACAGCGCCTGCGACATTAAGGACAGAAGTCTACGAGAGTTTAACGTGAGTCTCGCCGTGAAGGCCTTACCCACGGTGTGCGACACACTGGGCATATTACAATCCCCCTGGGTAGCCAAGTAAAACTTGGGCTATCTAGGAAAAGGGATTGACAATTTTGCTACTACCGCATATTGTCAACCCTTTCTTCTTCAACCCAGGAGATACCAAATTGATTATGCTAGTATGTAACATAATCCCCATTGGCGGAAGTGAGGCCTATCTTACCACCTCTGCTACTCTATGGGTCTGCAGCACCCGGTTGCAATGCAACTCCACATTCGAGCACAAAGTCTCTACCAGCGATTTTGGTATCAACCACAACCCGCGTGATGCTCCGACTATGGCTCCAACACCAAATAATCAGGCGGAAACTCAGTCCCGGGGCCTCCTGAACCCCCCCGCTACCGGCCTGGAGCTGCGTAGCAAAGCAAATAGGAAAGCAACTACCAAGTCGTGATTTATACACCATACTTCACAAGATTGGTCGCCCTGTGGCAAAAGAGTACAGACTGAACATTTTTACGTACCTGCAGGCACGGAGACCCCAGGCAGATGGAACGGTTAATACTTCATTGCAAGGATACAGTACTAAACCGGTGGGAGGCGGGGAAAACTCCAAACCCCTTCCGTTCGGCGACGGTGAACTACAACCATGACATATAGTCATAGGGAAAGCCGCATGCCTGTCCGTAACCCCCGAAAGATCAAAAAGATACAGATGACAGGGCACGAACCTAAGACCTGCCGGTGTGTATCCCTATAGCCCCCGGTATCAGACAAAGCCTCTGGTCAGACTTCGTAGATAATCTAACTCTGTAGAAAATCTACTTCCAATTTCAACCCCTTGCGGCCCAGCGACTGGTGCCCCCGCACACGAGCGCACAGGTGCAAACAATCAAGCTGAACGGGATTGCGGGATCAGCATGATCCGAACAGACCCACAGCCCCTCAACCCTTAGTTCAGACTGCCTTGAAAAGGTCAGCAGACCCACTTCCCGCAACTATGTCGTAGTAGCCCTACGTCTAGCAAACGCTCTAGAAGCAAACCACCCTGAGTAGAGAGCATATTGCTGACTATCCAGTCATCCCCTGACCTTGTTATCGCTAATCCCTGGAGGTTCTTTATATCTGCATGTAAGAGACATTCACACAAAATGTGCCGCCAGTCTTCGATTGGTGCTCCAAAATTGCACTACTTGCGATCGGACAGGGCTCTCTTATGCAGGAAGGCATTAAGTGACCCATGTCCCATCAGCAAGAAACCAAGACAGAGGTTAAAACCAAAGTCAGGGTTTGTTCCAACGAACCTAACATCTGGCAGAAACCTAAATGTAGCACGTCCGTTCTGACTTTCTTCCCAACGTGTTTGCCATCTCGACAAGACACATTCGTCCAAGAGCCGCCTATATTCAGCCCTACTCATGCTCTCTACCCCCTCAATGGGCCAGTCTGTTCCCGTAAGTGCATACCCTTTCCTGGCCTTGAATTCCGTCGCACGACGGGCTACAACAAGATCCAGCGGGTCAGCATCCATCAGTACTTGAAGGGCCTCTGTCGAAACCGTACGTCGTACTGGCATGCAAGCTAATAACACCACTCTCTGGTAAGAGAGGATCTTACGGTACCCGAATGCAGACTTCAGCGATTCGTACCACACAGGGGAAGCGTAAGTTGCCATGGAAACATACAACCACTGATAGATGATACAAACAGCTCGTCTGCTAAGCCCCCAGTCACTCCTCAGCACTCGTCTAAGCTGACCAACAGCGCTAACCAGCTTCCCTCTCAGCCTGTACGACATTAAGGACAGCAGCACCAGCACAAGCGGGCGAAGTCTCTTTGAAAGGAAAAAAACTTGGCCGCATAAGGACTAAAGCCACCTTCACATATGTCCATTAATCTAAAGGTGAATTTTTGATTAATATAACCATTCAACTACTGAGTAGAATAAATATATGTGTTTAGCTCATGTCTATTAGAAGCCTTACACTTTTCTAAGAATCAGCCCTAATTCTGGACTTGGTTACCAAAAAATACCAAAGAAAATGCGAAATTTCGCTGGAAAGAAAATTATATATTGTGCATAAGGAGAGGATGCTCCAGACACGAATCGATCTATTGGGAGCAACCTTGCAGACACAGGGATTTATTTATTTATTTTTTTCTCAGTTTTACCAGTTTTTTTGTTTTTTTTTTTGTTTTTTTTAATTGAAAGGAATTTGCTATAATAGTTGATGGATGTGAAAATGAATCACTTCAATGCTAAAGACATTTATAAGATGCTGCTCAGTGTGGTTACTCAAAATTACCTAAAATGAACGGGAAAGGTAAGTCAATATGTTAAGTATGAAAAGAAAATATTTTGGAAATTTCTTTTAATCTGGCTACGAGACATAGAGGGATGCCATAATTAGAAAAAATTGGAGCTCAATCTATGATGGAGAATGTATAAGTTTTGCCATTTTGGATCTTTGGGTAGACATGCGCCAAAATTTCAGTTAAGCGCTAATCCACCTGTTTATATACATCTTACATTGCCTTCTAAGGCATTTTGCCGATGCTTTGCATTCTCTACCGGATTTGTTGAGGGAGATGTGGGAAGGAATTTCGTGGCAATGTTGGCAAAGTGTCCAAAGTTAAGCCAGCGTTCCATAAACATTTAAACATATCAAGCATTGAAAATAGGACAAAACATATATTAACTGAGTTTTATTTGCAAGCATTGATAAACCATTTAAAATCAATTCTTAGAATCAATTTAATGACATCCATCATTAGTGTCAAGGCCACACTACACTTTTGTAGCCATTTTAAGTCAATTTCACTTGGATAGCTTCATCAACCAGATCATAGTTTGCACATTAATTGTTCTTAGTACTATAGCACATTTCAATAAAAAATTTAACATTAACCAGTGCGTCGGTGGCGTTAAGCTTTAGGAATCGAACTTTTTTGTGATCGGATAAGTAAATTTTTCGCTGGCCTTCATTTCATGCGTAACATTACTTAATCCACTTAATGATCCGAGCCTATGAAAGTTCCACGGTTTGCAAGCACTAGAATTATGCTCAGCATCTGTTGCCACATGATCGGCCTGGCTGCTCGCTTTAAGGTGAGGAGAAAACCAACCTGTTTTATGGATATCTTGTGCGGGAAGTCGTTTTCATTGACAACCATATTCCTTGAGGCGGCAAAATGTACCAGTCTTTTCTAAATATAACTTTCCCCTCCAATTTTGTATGTTGGTTGAAATCGAAATCGCTGGTAAAGTTTTCGTGATCGAACATGATTTTGCATTGCAACCGCGTGTCGCGATAGATCTCACCTTAGCTAACACTGACATACTTAGTTGCATTTAATCTGATTGAAAAAAACCCCACAGTTACGGTAGCTCGCTTCCGAAATTGCCGACTCCTACTATTGGATAATTTCAGTTTACTTGACTCTACCAGGTGGCGCTGGAAATCACATTGTAACATGCCCTTTTAGTATACTGCGGGTAAGATCTTCACGGCAAGGCTCACGAAAAGAATCGATCAGAAAAAATACAGCTTCGTGACCAAGCTGAATATCACTACAAAACAAAAAAAAAATATCTTTGGTCTCATCGCCGTTGTTCTCTAAACATACGTGGCTGTACGGAGATAGCTCTAACCCAAAAACAATTTGTTTTAATTTTAAGCCCGCAACAATTTCACAATTCCAAAACTACTTCAGCTGCCTTTGTTTGTTGCAACTGAAGCAGCTGTTACTCCTTGATGACAGTGGTCTGATCTTTATAGTAGACAAAGGCATTCGTTATTCGAATAAAAGCATTTTATCTGGAACATTCCAGACATTCAACTTGTATATCCCCACATCATGATTTTTAGAATGTTTAAGGAAATATCCAACATTTGGATTCATTCTTTTCTTTCTCTTCCATTATGTTGGCTAACGATTTTTCAAGCTACCGGATACGGTCCAGGCGTTGGATCCGCCAATAACCATTAATATACCTATGAGAGTTGAGTTTTAATAAAAGGTTTTACCAAGAAATACCAGATCGGGGGCGATAAAAAAACAATGATGCCTAAATGAGCAAGATTTAGGGAGCACAAATCAGAATTATAATTTCTATGTTCCCTAATATTTGTCCTGCGATACATTAAAGAATAAAACAATATCTTAAAATCATGAAATAAAAATATTTATGTTCTTTTAAAGTGGCCAGGGAGTGTTTAAGGTCATTGCACATTGATTTCCATATTTTAGACTCTCTTTTTGACTCCTGATTTCCCTCTCTTAATAATTTTGCAGCTGGACTTCGATTAGTTTACTAAAAGTTATCCCACTTTGCCTTTTGCTTCTGTGAAATTAAAAACAGTGTAATAAAATTTATAATTTTTATCATACAAATCAATTACTTCCTTAACTTACCCAGCCAATTTTAATAATCATTCATTCATTCAACACCACAGAACTAAACTGTTCTTTTGGGTCTTATCATCATTTGTGCAAATTTCATAGAATATTTGTAGCCATGGAATCCGTACCAATTAATGCCGTTGGTCCTTCCATTATGATTAGTGGATTTGTTCTTTTGATAATAAAAACCATTCAAATTGCTGAAATTTCGCCATAATTACACCTCAATACCCTTCTGCTTCTTTACCTTAATACGCCTATCTTACCTCCAGTTGCAGTCATTGTACCACCAAGCTCCAGTCATGTAGACAGCACAATTGCTCTGGCTTTTATCGTTATCCCTATCCTTTGTTGTAAATTTATCACCCTGGTGGAAGCTAAATGCATCTCCCGCATTACCTTCATAACCCCCGGCTGTTTTAAGTTCATACAGCTGAGATTCATTGGCCACCAAAAATTTGTTATATTTCGCATATTTCATAACATCCTCATGATCTTTCAGTTGGATCAGCAGTTCCATGGGTTGAGTTGTGGTAAGGGCATGTATCTTATCGAGACCCAGCCAAAATTCACCATCTAAATCGCCAAAGCCTTTCTTATAGTCGTCCCAGTTGCGATAAAAATCAACGGATCCATTTATGCGTCTTTGTATGATAAGCCAACCACCACCTTCGTTAAGCTCATCACAGACCACTTTAAATGGTTCAGAACCCAAGAGGATATTCTTAATAAGACATTTGCCTTGAGAGCAATGAGACACATCGTAGGCAGCACAATTAGTCGAGTAAGGTGGGTCAGAGCTGTAAATTATACATAAAGCAAAATGAATAAAACGTTCGAAGATAAAGAGATAAATATTGGTTGCACTGCTAAGATGTAGTATTTACAGTATTTACACTCAGGATATACAACTAAAGTTAAACTGGAAGGAAAACAAGTTTCTGAAGATATTATCAAGCCTATTCAATGTGTAGCAGAATGGAACTAAGAATGGTAGCTGACTAAAGCCGGGCAAGTGGTTGTTTCCTCAGATAGCAGTTTTAGTTCGTCTTAAATCTCTGCTTTTAGTCCAGTACCGAATTCCCTCGCTAGAAAATGTCTATTTCACTGTTACTAATTCAGAGTTAATTCAGGATTCGATGTAATTTCCTTTAATGTCTGCCATAAAAAAACAAGTTCACAATAGTTATTCACAAAGAAATCGACAGAATGTGAATGATACTAATTTTACAGCTGGCAAAAGTACTCACATTATGACGAAACTTTTGCACTTCAAACACTTTACGATAAAAGAGGAACTTTACAGAGAATGCCCACTATTTGTTATCATTAATGAATGAAGTTTTAATGTTTAATAGATCATATAATATACATTATAATAATAAGTAGACTTCGGACTTATACGCAAAATATATAGTAAAATAAAAAAGGAATCCATTTAGTAAACTGTATCTCAAATTAGATTAGGTTAGATCAGTGCGGCAGTCTTTTTAGACAGATTAACTTAGAATGTAGAGTCCATTGTGATATCATGGAAACTAGAGATGTGGATATCCCTAGTTTCCCCCTGTGAACCATCCTGAGCGCCTTAAGAAACTCTTAAGTCTGATAATATCTATATCGTCCACATTTCTTGGGTAGCTAAAAAAATAAGAGCGCAGTGGCAATCCTTGCCTGTTCGCCAGGGTGGGGCAATTGCGGAGAAGGTGCAATTCTCCTCCCGTTCATCCCCACAGCTCCTGCAGAAATCACTAGTCGCAATCTTCAACCTCACTCCATGTCTTCCAATCAGACAGTGTCCCGTCACGATGGATACAAATAATGAGAAGTCGGGTCGATGATAGCGATAGCTGTGTGTGAACGCTTCAAATATAGGCGGGGCCACATTTGTCTAGACAGACGCCCAACTACCACTTGTTGCTAACTAAGCTCTATCTCGCAATAGGAGCTTGCTGGAGTCGGGTGGAGTCTGTAAGGTAGTCCCTAGTCTTGCTAGTTCGTTCGCTCTGCAGTTCCCTGGTATATCTCTGTGGCCTGGCACTCATATAAGATGAAAGTTGAAATATTGAGCCGTCTCGTTTAGAGATTGGCGGCATTTCAAGGATTTAATAACAGCTTGACTGTCAGAGAATATGTTAATCCCCATAGTGGTGAGAACGTTATATCTCAGCCTTTTTGCCACTTCCATAATACTTAACCTTAGGTCTTTGGAGTAGACCCCGAAACCTACCTGATTATTCAATTTTGAGCTGTCAGTTTAGAAGTCGACATACAGTCTTGTGGCAGGAGTTCTACATTTCCACGTATCTCTATCTGGCATAAGTACATGGTAAATCTTGTCGAACAATGGTTCAGTCAGATTGTCGGCAATAGTGTCTGTTATGCCAGGCACCATGTTAAGGATCATAACCGTACAGGTCTCTTAGTCTTACTGCCGTGGCTATGGCAGTCGCATGCTAATTATGTAGAAGGGTAGAAAATGCAAAATTACATTTAATGCATCGGGTGGGGTGATACAGGGCACACCACTGATGTAGACTAGCCAAACTTTGGACCTTGTCCAGTATCTTACAGTATGTGAACTTCTCAAGAGCCTTCCACCAGACGATAACTCCATACAACATTATCGATCTTACTACTGCAGTATACAACCAAGAAACAGTGCGAGCCCTTAATCCCCATTGATTCTCTATTCCCCTCTTGCACCCATATAACACCACTGCAGCCTTTTTTTGCTCTGTTCAGAATATTGAATTTGAAATTTAGCTTCTTGTCCAATATTACTCCAAGGTATTTTGTATAGTCCGCGAAAGGAATTTCAGTAGCTCCCAGAGAGTAGCTCCCCTCCCACTTCGTTATAGTGAGAAGGGCTCTTTGATGGATGTTTCCGAGTATTCCCAAAAACTTCCACCTAACTACTATTGCCACTTTGTCTGCGTATGCGACAACCTTGACACCAGCCCCCTCTAAAGAGAACAGAATACTGTTCGGAGTAAGGTTCCATAGGAGAAGGGATAGAACACCACATTGGGGTGTTTCCCTACTGCCAAATCCGACTACCCTAATTTAGCGCTGATACGTCTCTTTGTAAGAAGATCCTACACTGGTCTCCTGTACTAACATGAACTCTCATGTTTGATGCGACTGTCGCATCGGGAGAAAAGTTATTTAACGCACCTTCTATATCTAAAAAGGCTACCAAAATCTACTCCTTGATGGCGAGTGAACCTTCGATAAATCCGACCAAGTCGTGCAGGTCAGTCTCCGTGGACCTACCCATGTATTAAGCATGCTGTCTATTCGATAGCAGCTTCTGGTCTATGTTTATCTCGAGTTATATAAGGGTGATTGGGTTTCACCGGGTAGCATTGGAAAAGTAAGATTTTGTACTTTCAAAGCTACTCAGTCAGTTTTTGAGCTTGCTACATTTATGTGCGTCAAAGATGGACACCAACAAGGAGGAAATATGCAATATTTTAAAGTTTTTCTGCGACGAAGGCGAAAGTGAGAACCAGACGACTAAAAACGTTCCGGTTATTTTCATGTCAAAAATAGACTATGCTCTGGTAAGGCAATTGTGGAAAATGCCTTTAAACTAATGGAACCCATCATGTTAGCACTGTTTTAATTGTCCAGCAGGTAATTATTACCCAACAAACCGTTTGGAATCACTCAAATAAGGTTGTATAAAAAAGAAGCTCGTTGTAGGTAAGCCTTACGAGAAAATGGATAGAAACCTCATGGACCGAATTTCCATCTGCGAATCGCTGCAGAATCAGCGGATGATGATTGCTGATAAAAAAAATACATACGAGATAACGTTAAGTGAAAGCAGTCGCATTCAAATAGCGCTGAGCTGGGGCACCCTGCGGTGGCACGAGAATTGACCAGCAGAATGGTTTCGATGTGTGTTTTGTGGTATGGAAGCTATCACCCAGAAGTGGCCAGTACTGGTCAATTAGAGAGAAATTCTGTTCCTCAAATACAGCACCAGGCCACACTCTTCGATATTGACTAGCCAGAAGCTTCGAGTTTGGAAGTTTCATGTGATTACTCCCTGTTCCTTTATCTATGGGAAATGATTTTGTTGGTGAAAAAATCGCTTCAAAAAAATCTTGTGAAAATCGAATTCCCCAGTTTTTTTTTTGCCAATATATATATATCTTTTTACCACAACCTAGAAGTCCTTTGTGTATGTGAATAAATTCCAATATGAACTTTGTGAAATAATGACAACTTCATGCAATGAAAATAGTTTAAAAAAGAATGCCGTTCATGACATATATATGATCTATGTGTGTTATGTTGATTCTCACCAGACCATTTGTTTATCATTTGCCCTTATACAAAGATGGGGTCCCTCAGCGATTAGATGCTCTTCTTTGACCTCCTTATACCAGCGATTAGTAGCATATTCCATAACATCTATGCCTGATTTGTAGTCTTTCGAAGCTTTCATATATTTTTTAGCAACTCTTTCCAATTTTATATCGATATTTTCTAAGATCGTTATATTACTGCTGAGCTCATTTACTGCTTTTGCGTAAAAATTCGCACAGAAACTGTCAATGTCCTCATCCATTGATTCTATATCGTTTTCCTCAATATCACTGAAGTCTGAAAGAAAGTCTTTCAACTGAGGCATTATGTTAAATTTGTGAATTTTCAAAAATTTTTGGAAGTCTTGCATAAACTTGGCTTTATTATAAGTAACAGAATCATGACATTTTCTGTGTTCCATTGAGCTGATTGTGTTTTTCATAGCCTTATTATGCTCTTGTTGCTCCTCCATTAGTTGCATTTGTAATTCAAAAAGAAATTCGTCTAAACTTGACAAATCGTTAGACATTTTATTATTTTTCTCTAGTTGCTTCATTAGTTTCTCCTCCGTCTGGACAAGCAGTGAATTCAAGTTTTCATTATCAGCTTGTAGCTCATCAGTTAATTGATGAAACTGCTGGCATTGGTTGATTTTGATGTTATGACGCAATTTCTGATCCTAAATGTTAGCAATTATTTAGCAATTCCGTTATTTACAACTGTATTTTGGACTCACTACTAACCTGTGCATCGACGTAGTTCAGAGTAATTTCAATGCTAGTAAGAATCGTAAGATATAACATGAATAATTTCATACTGTTTCTATTGTTTTGTTCGAATTATCTTCAATTACAGTGGTAGTCTAAGCATTACCAGCTTTTGTATTGAACTGATTGCGCGATTGTTTATTAAAATCTTACAAGCTATGATAATGAGAAGAAAGTTCACCAGTTGCATCGTTGTATCAAAAGCTCGGGTATTTTGTCAATTTTGTTAAAATTAAGCTTTCCAATAAGTTCTGTTTGCCGGCTATTTCTAGGGGATGAGAGATTAATTAGTATGAATCGTGTTTGGCAAGTAATTGTAATTGACTATACGTATTAATAAATCGCTCATACTAATATAGCCTTGTTGTTCTCTTACCCTCTCTCTCCGTTCCTGTTTTGCTCTCTTTTCCACTCTTAGTCGCTGAGAGTGTTTCTAAATGATCGACCAACATATGAGAGAAATTTTCAGAAACGTAGGCGTGACTTGCAAGGCAAAAAAAGTGAAGTAAACACTGAAACACTCGCTCGAAATAAAGAATTAATTAAAACTAACGAAACAGATGAAATGCCCTAAGTCTATACTGTTCAGATTTATTGGCCACTAAAAAATAATTATATACAGCATATTTCATAACATCATCATGATCTTTCAGTTGGATTAGCAGCTTCATGGGCTGAGTTGTGGTAAGGGCATGTATCTTGTCGAGACCTAGCCAAAACTCTCCATCTAAATAGCCAAAGCCTTCTTTATAATCTATCCAGTTACGACAAAAGTCAACGGATCCATTTGTGCGTCTTTGTATGACAAGCCAGCCACCACCTTCGTTAAGGTCATCACTGACCACTTTAAATGGTTCAGAACCAAAGACGCTATTCTTAATCAGACATTTATCCTGAGAGCAATAGGAGGTCTTTAATTAAATCGCTTCAAAAAATTTATTATAAAAATTCTGTGATCTTCACAAAATTTCTATTTATTGTCACCGTAAGCAGATGCAATGATTTTGCGAAGACTCATTAAAGCTTTTCTTTGCTAAAGTGACGATGAATTACACCTGACAGACAGAGAAAGAGTGAGGAATTGAATTGTTCTCTTTTTAAAAGTGCTCTATTGTCGAACGATCTGAGAAAAGCCGTCGGAATCCGGCTTGACAAGCAAATAGTGATCTTATATTACAACTTAAATAATTACCTGGCCATTTCAATCGTTATTCTAACATGATGTGCTAAAAGAGTAAAGCAAATGCGGGAAAAAAGTTATTGAATACGAACGAATGATTTATCGATCGCGGTCTGGTCCTCGTAATCTGGTGATGAAACTTCTATTTATAGGTATATAAAATTGGATGTTTGTATGTTTCTATTTTTGTTCCGAATAGGCAAATGAACTAACGGACCGATTGTCATGAAATATTCGCAGTATATCTACATCGCCCCGGGAGGAATCATAAGCTATATTAGTTGTTTATTGGGCATAGTAGCGCCCATAGCAGTAACAGTATCTAATATACTACAAGCTGTTGAAACCAAGCGAAACCATCACTGGGGATCAATATCGACTTCAATTAATGGGACTGAGCCGAGCTCTTAACGAAAAACGCGGAGAGCCAACAATACGCGGAGAGGCACGAAAAAGTGATTCTTCAGCATGTCTATGCTCGGATTCATGTGGCCAAGCCCGTTAAACCTACATGGAAATGGTGAAATGGGAAGTCTTACCTCATCTTCCATATTCTCTAGATATAGCGCAGTCTGATTATCACTTGGCACACGGTCTGGCTGACCAGTAAGTCCACTCATATGATGACATCAAGGAATTCGATTCGTGAACAGTTTTACCGTGACGGAATTCGACTTTTGCCAGAAAGAGGGAAAAAAGTAGAAGCTAGCGATGGGCAACGCTTTCAGTGAATCATTTTTAAACATATTTTTATAATAAAGTTGCCTTTTTATAATAAAAAAACAGCGAGAACTTTGTTACGCACCAATATATTAGCTGATTTTGTGTCCGAAACCTTTTACTATTATTCACCTTAAACTATCCTTTCATTATAATATTAGCGTTTTTAAAGCTGCCGCTTTTATATGAACCGCAGCTGCCCACCAACAATTTTTGGGGGTCACACTATATATTTTTCCAATAATGGAACTTTAGGGTTTCAGTTCGTTGTAATCTTTATTGAACTTGTTGCGGAAATATATTTGATTTGTACAAATCAGTGGGGAAACGCCAGTTGTAATTTTTATATACTTTTCATTATGAGATAACTAATATGAAAATTTCATTGTAAATATTCCGAAGAAATCAAAGTTTTTATTTATTAATAAAACAGCTTCTCAGTGAAGTTGCCTTAGCCATTTTTACCATCAGTAAGCTGATTGTTCAACACTTTTTAATTATCAGTCTGTCACACATAAAAGTCGTAAACAGGGGAGCTGTTGGGGTCGTTTATTAAACAAGATCAGTACTGAGTCAAAGTTTTTAGTCTCAAAATTGCATTATGCATTATGTAGTTTTATATACAGACTTTGGTTTTTATCAACATTTTAATGCAAATTCTAGTTATTTTAATGCGTAATTCGATTGCAAATCATGCAATGTTGAGTTGATATCTGTCTCATTTATAAATACCACTAGCCGACCCGGCAAACGTTGCTTTGCCTTCACATTTTATTTTTATTGGAATGTTTCATTAGCAGGAGCAGAAATAATTGCTTTTTAATTTATGGTTTGTATAGGAGGTACCATCCCCATTGTCCAATCCCGCCCATATTTGCAGCAGCACTTAAGATATGTACACCAAACCGATGTACCAAATTTTCTTCAAATACCGTAAACAGGAGCAAAAATATTGGATATTTAATTTATGGTTTGTATGGGAGGTACCACGCGCCATTGTCAAATCCCGCCCATATTTGCAGTAGCACTTAAGATATGTACACCAAACCTACGCACCAAATTTTGTTCAAATACCGTAAGCAGGAGCAGAAATAATTGATTTTTAATTTTTTGTTTGTATGGGAGGTACCACGCCCCTTTATCCAATTGGACCGAATTGTAAATCTAAACCATCCCCGGCACTACCCAGACGCATATACAAAAATTTATGCAAAGCGGTCCAGCCGTTCTGGAGTTTTAAGCATCGGAACAAACCACGATTCATTTTTATATATATAGATTAGAGGTCTATAGAAGAGATTTTGAACTTTGCTACTGGTATGAAAAGAAATATGTTAAAAAAAGGTGACCGATGCCTGGCCACGTTTTTTTAAATCCAGTAATAGTGACAAAAGTAACCGTATCGGTCGTTACATAAATGTCACAATACGTTACTACCAATTACGAGATAGTGAAATGCTTTATTGGGCTAAGACTAGAAAAGAGGAATTGCACCGCTCACAACACTTAACATTTCGAAACGGTCATTTGTCACGAATTATTGAAGGCACAAAAATGCAATTTGACACATATGCTGTAGTTGACATTGTAGCATGACTGAAAGTCTTATATTATTATGTCATGCGCTAAATTATGTCATTGAGAATGACAACTGTATTACATCGCCCGCTTACCGTCGGCGCATGTTAACTCTCCCTTCGCCTGAATTCTCTATCGTCTGTTCTTTGGTGACTGTTACACCGTTTTACGTGAACGCAGGGGAAGGTTGGGGATGGCAAGTTGGGACGGTATTCTCGCTTACACCTCTTACGATGTGCGTATTGGCATAGTAAGCTGCAAATGATCTTACTCAATTTCTCATGTTTGAGTGCAATAAGCATTGTTTTGTCGTTTTCGATTGAGTACATAATCCATCGTAGCGCTTGATCGTCAACAACTTCAGTGAAGCCCAAAACTATAATTGCATTCTTTTGGACTCATATATATAATTGTAATTTGAAAGACCTCGTGTCATTTAAAAAAAGTTAACCTTTATAAAGCAGCTGTAACATAAAGAAAGATACGGTGATATAATAATTGTGGCGCAAAGTATCAATCACCTTACATCAATATCAGCCAGGTGCCAAAAAAAGGTGGGACTACCTTCTGTCCAGAGAAGCGGTTCTCGAAAAAGTTCCCATAATTCCATCCAGCTGCCACCCTCGTGGCCCTACTATTTGGTGGTCGTAAACAATTGATGCCGGAACGGAAATATACTGTTTAGAACTATTATTAAATCTAAGGAGAACGATATATATGTGATACCATTAAAGTGTCCGGGGCCACTTATAACTTATAACAAAAATTGTACGGAAGGAAAGAAGTAGAAACAGGCCAAGTATTGTTTAATTTCATCTATTATACAACCAGCTATTTATAATTCTTTGGAATTGAAGGTAAAATACAGCTAACCTGCCCGATAATCTAAAATCTCATAGAATTTCATCATCCGGAGGACTGGCCAGCTGAAGGAGGAAATCTGAGTGAGTATTAAATTGGTGTTCGTAATGTGTTTAAGATTTATTTTGCGCTCGTAATTCCAAAGTTAAGTTAGTTAATTAACCATATTTGACGGAAGTTTCGGCCCTAAATACTACCCTTTCTCTGCTTCTTTTTTTTTCTTGCCAATGAATTGCCCCTAGTTCAAAACCTATGCAATTTTAATTAAAATTTGTATAAAAATTTGATACCTTTCGCAACGCACCGTAAATGTTTGTAATTATAATGTCGCTTTAAATTGTTATCGTTCTAATTTTTGTTGTGAATATTTTGATGCTTTTTAAGAAAGCCTGACCTTTGAATATTCCTAATAAATATATAGTTTTGTCATTGAAATGTGTGACTAAGCGTTTTCAACTTTCGACCTAACCGTCGACCATTTGTTCTGATGGGAGGTTCACAGAAAGATACTTGTAGGAACTGAGCCTCGTTGGTAGGGCGGGCAATATGACAGGGTATATAACACCTTTCCCTGGTCCATAGATTCATTTACTTTCGATATTGGTTTAGATTCAGTTTAGAGGGGTATCTTAGTCGTTCCAATAGTTTTGAATTTGATATGTTTTTGTTGAGTTCACAATTTTTTTTTGGCACGTAGTTTTTTTTGTTGACGGCTGTGAAATGGAGGTAGCAAAGACCCACCCCGATTGCCGGCGAGCTAAGCCCTATCCAGTACGTGCCGATTGCCATCCTCAATTTCGCGAAGCAGGAAGTCCGTTACAACATATCGCTATAAAAATCTAACAGCAATTAACTATCAAAAACGAAATTTTTATATGCTGTATTAGGAAAAGATTAGGAAAAAGGGTGTGACACCGTCTAATTGCACTATTATTTAGAATGGATGTATCTCATGAGCTATAAAAGGTATATACGCTCTGTAAAACTCCATTAAAATCAACTATTTTATTTACATATATTTCGGTTAAGAAATCATCATTAGCTGTGTTTGATTCTGATTACAAAAAAAGAGGTGACACCGCCCACACACACGATTTAAATGGCCATGTACTATAAAATATTACAGGTTTGAATGAGGGAGTTAATACCAGTGCTATCTCTACAGAAAGCAATTTGACCCAGCAAAAAGTGGGAGGTGCCAAATACCCCTTCCGAAAATCGATATTGAGATCAAAATGAACGTCATCGTTCAGCACATGATGAAATTGATGCGTTGGTTATGATTAAGAAAAAAAGAGGCCACATCTTAGAAACTATTGCTGTAGATATATACGAAGGCCGTCCCTAAACTAGTCGACCTAACAAAGAAGACTTTAAAAAGTTGGGGTAAATTTTCTTTATTTTTTAATATAATCTCTTTTTAGCTTGTTACAATTTTGCCAGCGATACTCAATAGTGTCCACACCCTGTTTATAGTAAGAACTCTCAAATTCCTTAAAATAGCCGCATCAATCACAGACTTCATTCTCTTATTATTGGCAAATCTTTTACCACCGAGTAATTTTTTTAAGTTTGGAAATAGAAAATAGTCCAAGGTGCGTGATGAAGCAATTCGAACTTTAATTCAATAATTTTGGTCATCGCAAATAGTGAATGTGTGAAAGAACACTTTTTTCTATAATTTCATCACCTAAACCGCTGCAACAAATAAGCATAATATTTGCCGTTGATGATTATTTCTTTCTGAAGACAATCAATAAAGATCATCCCATGCGCATCCCAAAAAACAGATGCCATGTCTTCACCTGCAGATGACAACGTCTTCGACTTCTCTGGACACAATTCTCCCATTCCAGTCCATTGCTGTTCCTTTCCTTTGTCTTGGTGGTAAAGTGTGAAACAATGGACCCATGTCTCATTCATGGTTATAAATCGTCGCAAAAATTCGGCTTTATTGCGCTGAAATATCGCCAAACCCACCAAACTCTACTAAAACATCTTCACGACGCTGTTTTTGCTCTATTGAAAGCAAACGCGGCATCCACAATGCGTACAGCTTTTTCATCTTCAAATCTTTGGTCAATATACGATGCAGTCGTATAGCATTTTTTGAAATGCCTATTATTTCAGCTAGCTCACTCGCCTTCAGCCGATGATTATCCAATACCACTTTGTGGAATTTCTTAACCGTGTCTGAGGTGGACACCTAAATTTGTGTCCGTCTTGGCAATATTTTACAGTCGTAAATGAAGGAGCAGACTCCCTTGGAGTAGAATTTAGATTGGTTTTGATACTGATTGTGCTGAGACCTTTAAAATGGAAATATTTAATTAAATAACGGTGACCAATTTTGTTCGTTTTTAAGAATTCACTGATTTTTCTGGTCCAGTGATAGACAGATTTGTTAATATTATTTCATAATCATGTCAACAATTACAGCCTTCTTTTACAAAAGTGTATAGATTGAAATTATTATAAAATAATTTATTTTAATTAGCGGAAAATTATAAAAATATTGGGGGAAAAAACCTGAAAAATAATCACTTTCACTAGGGCTTGCCTTAGTCCTTTTGTGACCAAGGACTGGATCGATATGTCAGATATGTAGGACTTTGTATTTTACCACATAAGTGGTAGTGTGAAAAACTTCATGTTCCCGTAATTCGAAATTGTCCTTTTTTCCTTTGATAATTCGTAGTTTTGTAATATTTTTTACTATGAACCCTTTTAAATGTTTATGAACTATGATGGTAGTTTTCATTATTTGGTCAATATCATCATATACGAGTATAGCTTATGTTTAACGAATAAATTGGACAATTATAGAAAAATCGCTAAGAATGGTCATGATTTCAGGTGGATTCAGACCTTTTCTAAACAAATATTTTTCAGCTGAACTATTTTCGTCTACTACTGACGGCTGTGCACACCGCTTAGTCCTCATACGATGACGGGACTAAAACGGAATTGGTGTATGAGGTGTGTTTAAGAAAATATGGCGAATTTGTATTTTTTTTTTTTAATATTTATTTATTCATCAATTTCTATTTCATCTTCTTCAAAGTAGTCCCCCTTAGCTTTAATACACTTGTGCCAGCGTTTTTTCTAATCCTCGAAGCAGTTCTGATATGCACTTTTTGGTATGTCCCTGAGCTCTCTCAGCGATTCGGTTTTTATCTCCTCAGTCGTCGCAAAAAGCCGTCCTTTAATGAGTCTCTTCAATCTTGGAAACAGGAAGAAGTCGCAGGTAGCCAAATCTGGTGAATACGGCAGTTGAGGCATGATAACGATGTTATTTTTGGCCAAATAATCTCTCACAAGCAAAGATGAGTGAGCAGGTGCTTAATATTAATATTTTCATCGGTTGTTGATGTGCTGGGACATTCAGAGCGAGCGTCACCAATCACATCTTCTTGACCTTCTGTGAAAAGTTTGTACGACTTGTAAACATTTTTTTGACTCAGACTACTCTCACCGTGTGCCAGTGTCAACATGTCAGGTATTTTTGAGCATTTAATTCCATTTTTTAGACAAAATTTGATGCAACTTTTATGATCCTTTTTTTTCTGTACGGGTAAAACCGTCAACATATCATCGAGACGAGTGTATCAACATAAAAAAAAATGATAATAATCGAAAGTCGAATGTACGTAGCCCACGAAATCGGTCAATTGTTTGAAAATTTACTCAGGATGAGAAAGCTTAAATTTAGTTTACTTAAGAGTTACGGCGGAAAAGTGGTTTCAAGCTGATCGATGGAGGCTGCAACCTGTCAAAATGTTAGACTACGCCCAATTTTATTTTATCTATTACATAGCCAGAAGGACGGATATCGCTTAATCTGTTTTCAAAGTCAAGAAATACTTTTGGTCCAAATATTCTTTTCACCTTAGATTTACCTTAGACGTCTACTTCAGGGTGTTGAATTTTTGCCTCGATTGAAGACACAAAATTGTCAACATTTACCCCTACTCGGATCAAAACCTTTTGATACCTTCCATACAAATGGAATGATGAACCACAAAATTGTATTATTCTATTACAGCCTGTTACATGATTCAAAAACTACGTGAGTTAATATGATTGTATTTAGTAGCTATTAAGTATTTGGATCTGTGGGCCACATCACAATGTAGTGCTAAAAGGACTCTTCCTTGAATCATTAAGACTATATATAGTCTTTACTTGAGTAAAAACTTGTATTCAAATCGGTTCAGGCATTCTTGTGCCTATCATACAAATGCATTTGTTTATTGACATATATGACTGCTTTTTGATCAACTAACAAGTTTGTGTAAAGAAAAAAATTGGCCAATATGAAAGCATGTCTCCTTTATCACCTTTGTTACAAACACTTTGATGATCCTTGTATTATAATCAGACAGCAACATCGCATAAGGCAACATGGTGTTCAATAAATTTTACGCAACCAGAAACATTTCTTATTTTTGCTTAAGAGCGAAATTTTACAAAAATCGAATCATGACCTCATGTACATCTACTAACCGCACCAATCTTCTGGCCTCAAAACCTGTTCACACTATAACACCCTGTTAAATGATAAGATTTCGAACAAACTTCAAACAACTGAATACATGTCTCATTTTCTGTTAAATATGATGTAGAAAGGAAATTCGACCATGCCCTCTTGTAAAATAAACAAATTCCCTGGAATCTCATGGAAACGATGAGGGAGAGTCTCTCATATACCATGAACTAACAAGTATTCTACGAGTATGTTTTGACTGAATCAAATGGGAGTTGCAATTTTATGGCGATTCCGAGCGTCACAAATTGAGAAGCATTTACAAGATTCACCAAATAGTCGACGGCTTTAAGTGTTCGTCAGACACATCAAGATGATCACCGCTCAAAAGAATATAAATGGCTATATTAAGGGTTGTATTCACGATCAAGCAAACGATAATTGCGAGTAAAAATCATAGAAATTCTTATACCTGCCATGAAAATGGATCTGCATGGCTCGAATTACACTGCAATAGCCAACTGGATAGGGTGATTTGTAACCGAACTTTGCACTGGTAAACATATTTTTTGGTTTTCAAGTAATTTGTTCTTAATTTATCATCGCAAATTTTATATTTCAATGGAAATAAGAAAAAGCTATGTTTATGCATAGACTTATACGTTCGCCTGAGGGATTAAAGTTATATCTGTGGTCACAACCCATAACAGCCTAAGTCTGTTTTTCAATATTTTCAGTACAGGAGTTTAAAGTTTTGAATCTTCACTGAAAATCAGGAGAAGGTGTTTTTTGGAAAACTTTGCTACAGATTCCAAGGAAACGAATTTCTTTACTTAGTTGTTAACAAAAAATAGTTGTTTATTCTCGCAGCCAAAAGATATTATCGAAGAAGACACTTAGGCTCTTATGAATTGTTGAACGAAAGAAAGCCAAAAAGTTCAAGTTGAGTTAGGCTGTTATTCCAAATTATTCATTTGAATTTTCACGCTTCTTAGAGTAATTCACTTACAAAATCTCCATATTTTTTAAGCGTCAGGCAAAATATTATAATATGTGAGTCCAGCAAGTAATAGTTTTGCATTAATTTATTGTGTGTTAATCGAGAGATCTTTACTATGGTGCTTCTGATATTTAACAGATTTCATCAGCGACACCAAAGGACGTCTAGTGGAGGTATAGGCAGGCCAGTTTACCTGTCTCAAATTTCTTTACTTGTTTAAATATTGAACTATTAACAATTTCATTTGGCGTTCACTAACCTGTGCATCAACATAGTCAAGATCAGTTCCAATATTAATGAGAATTGTAAGATATAACGTGGATAATTTAATATTCTTTCAATTGCTTTCTTTAAATGATGAACTGCTCATCTAAGCATTACCAGGTTATGTGTTGAACTGATAGCGAGATTGTTCTTTCAAAATCTTGTAAGCGCTGCTAGTGAGCCGAAAACTTGCTTGAATTTTTGAATTAAAAGCTTAGGCTCTCTGTAAATTGTGTTAAGACTAAGCTTTTCAATATATTCTAATTTTATGTTACTTCAGGGCGATGAGAAAGTTATTAGTATGAACCATGTTTGACAAGTTAATTGTATGAATTCAACTATTTATACATATTTTTTTATTATATACTAGCTGAAAAGCCCGATACTTCGTTATCGGTAGTTTTGCAGGATATCTTTCATGTATCGGGAAAGATAATATTCTCCAGACGGCTTCTGAACTGCTTACATATCGGCCAGTTTCATATGTTGCTATCTCATTCGCGGTAAAGCTATTATAGCAGCAGGAGACATTAATTGTAAAGCACGTAATTTTTCAGCGAAGTACCTCCTGGTATACAATATTGATAGTTTTTCCACCTGATGTGAGGATATATAAATTTTTGGATGAACTAACTCTTGAGCAAGCCACGTAAAATTGCCCATGAGAAAAGCAGAAAATGCCTAAAGGTATGCAACAAAAGTGTAATATTCAGTACAGAGTGTAGATAAACGACAAATAAGAAATAAATGCAAAATAAAAGTAAACAACTATAAACAAACAATAATAAGCGGTTAGGCCAGGACGCCAAGGAGAAACTTTCCCCCGTTTACTCGCTAATTTAGCAAGTTTCTGGGCTAAACTGCAAATAGTACCATACCAGGAGCACTCAATGATAACGTAGCATTCAACTGGCGAAAGAATTTTTGAAATTGGATGAGTAGTTTGCGGTAGCCGCCAAGGGGTAGACTTTTTCCCTTTTTGCCCCTCCCCATTGGAATTTCCGAAAATCCCGTCTGAGCGAACATCTACGTCATAAAAGGAACCAACATGCCAAATTTCAAGGTTCTAGCTTAAGCCGTTTGGAAGGGGGAGATTTTCCCCCTTTTTGCCCCTCCCCATAGGAATTTCCAAAACTCGCTTCTTATCGCGTGCCTACGTCATAAAAGGAACCAAAATGCCAAATTTCAAGGTTCTAGCTTAAGCCGTTTTGAAGGGGGAGATTTTCCCCCTTTTTGCCCCTCCCCGTAGGATTTTCCAAAAATCCCGTCTTAGCGGGCGTCTATGCTAGAGGATGGACCTCCATGCCAAGTTGCAAGTTTCTAGCTCCAGTGGTTAGGGCTAGGCGATGTTGAGTCAGTCAGTCAGTAACGTTATTCTTTTATATATATAGATAGCAGCTCAACATTTGAAATTTGAACTTTACTCGTTATTGATTTTTATGACTATCAGAAATATCTACGAGGTGTGTTCAAAAAGAAAAAGGAGCATTTTCAAATTTCGCGGGCTACGTACGAGTACATTCGACTTTCGATAATATTTTTTTTATGTTGATGGACTCGTCTCGAAGACATGTTGACGGTTTTATCCGCATAGTATGTTTAGTTTGTTTGTGAGAGGCATAAATAAGACAAGTGTTTTGCGTGTTCGGCGATTTTCTGCTATCGAAAACGTCGGTTACTTTGGCCACAGATGGCGTTTTAGAAAGAGACTGGATACCATCCACTTTTTACTCCAACATATTTCCTTCTGCGCTAGTACAATATGTACCAAGTTTCCTCTGTCCACCTTTAATAGTTCGTTAGATATAACAAACGAACTCCCATGCATCCCATTAAGGAGATATGGGAGAATTTTTCACATTCATTTACCTCTCACACTTTCTATTTCTACACTCACTCAACGGGACTTACAGTTTAAAGACAATTTCGAATGTCACAGTTTGAGAAGCATTAGCAAGACTTGTCAATTACTCAACTACTGGAAGTGCTCGTTAAATTCATCGAGGTGACCGCCGCTCAAATAATCATAGGTGGTTGTATGAAGGGTTGAACCCGGGATTATGCAAACGATAATCGCGTGTATTAACTAACCATGACGCCACGTACGGTCACTAGTTTTTTAGACGTAGTCATTCAAAATTATTATTTGTGTGGACAGTACCACGCCCCTTTGTTCAGTCAAGACTTAATATAGCCTAGGATTCCTTCCTACTCACTATAAATACACAGTGGAAACTTCATGACAATCGATTCATTAGTTTAAACTCCTATTCGGAACAAAGACACAAATATACAGACATACGAACATTCAAAATGTACATATGTAAATTATAGACAAAAAGTTGATATTTGTAATCAGATATGATTTTATTGCGCATAAAATATTATTTCCAAATTTAGTTTACATTACAACCTCCACGGCCTAATCATCATTTGAACAGATTTCAGAGAGTAATTTTTGCCATGAAGGGTATTCCAGGCAACACCTCCCTGGTTTTCCGGCACTTGGCCGGTCTCGTAGTACAACCCGTTTAAATTGCTAAAGTAAAAAAAAAAAAAACATAAAACATCAAATCTTTATTGCCTCCCCCCACATATTTAGTAACCAAACTTACGAGCGATAGCACTTGTGGTACCACCAACCTCCGTTGTAGGATGCGGCACAATTATACGTGTCATAATTTGTATCCCAGGTGGAAAATTTTCTACCCTTATGACTAAACAACGAGTCACCAGCGTTACCTTCGAAGTCTTCGAGAACTCTAAGCTCATAGAGATCGTCAGCAGAGCCTATGGCAAATGTACCATACTTGGCATATCTGGAGCTGTCGTTGTGATCCTTCATTTGGATAAGTAACTCTACCGGAGCCAGAGTTGTGGTTAGAGCATGTATTTTCTCAAGACCCAGCCAAAACTCGCCATTAAGATCACCAAAACCATCCCTGTACTCGGACCAACCGCGATTGAAATCCACCGAGCCATTAATGCGCCTTTGTATGACGGTCCAGCCACTGCCATCGGTGCTGTTGTCACAGGGCACTAGAAACGTCTCAGATCCATAGAGTGGGTTTCTGATGCGGCATTTACCATCAGCACAGTGCCTGGAATCATAATCCGCACAACTGGCGGGACGAGGTTCATGTGTGCTAGAGACAAATTGAAGGAAGCCGTTAAACATTGAAACAATTAACTTATAAGGTAAGAAGAAATCATACTAAAATATGTTTTGACTCCTGGTAATTTCATATTGTATAGGCAAAAGAAATTTGTATTGAAACTGATTCTTCTACAGAGTTTATTCAATTAGTTGTTTGAAAATTCACGATGTGAAGTTACAAAATTTCCTGAAACATTTCTTGTGTGTTGAGTTGAAAGGCAATTGCAAAATTAAAGTTTTCTAATAAAATATTACAGTTTTAGCATCATTTTCGGTCTCTCAAATAATGTGGAAAGGCATTTCATTTTAGTCCTCAAATTTCAATTTGCGGGAACTATATTCGGATCTGTCCTTAAGAATTACCATAATGAAATAATTTTGCTTCATTCTGTTTAAGTTTTAATTAATAGCTATAATGTTGGATCTATCGTACATTGTAAGTGCCCAGTTTGTTGCACAGTTTGTAGCTTCTAGAAAGAGAGAACTCAAGGAAGGACGAGAAGTTGCGTGAAACTAACTGACTCTGATAAATATTAAGCTGCGGTCAGATTATTCGAATTTCGACTCGATTTATCTAGGCGTTTGAGGAAAAATGCACCGGAAATATTCATTTTTTACCTGTTTTCTGAAGAAGTGTATTTTCCATCCCTGTGGAATTGCTTTAATAGCAAATAGATTCCTGGCAAATATAGATTAAGCAAACAAATTTGACGATATTAGAGTGCAAAACATATTTTGGTGGTGACTGCATCCCTTGCATTTGATTATTAATAATCGTATTCGTTTTTTCTTGGCAAGAATAGAGTTTCATTTCATGTTTCATAGAGGCAAATTACATATCTTATAATTTATATCTTAAGATCCAGTTATTTCGATAATTCTCTGAACGAATGTGTTTCACCAACGGAGTTTGGCACAACATAACACTTACCACAATAGTTTGTCATCCTTCGAGCGTACGCAAATTTTTTCGTCTTCTGTAATTTGAAATAGTTTGTAGAAAGTTTTCTTAGGAAATTTCGCATTGCTTTGTATTTACCTTTTTTATTTAGATATCTCGACAGTCCCTGTGTAATTTGTAGAGATTTTTTATGATTTTTCTTTTCTTCCTCAATGAGGCCTTTCAACGTTGTATTGATATTTTGCAGAATAGTCCGATTACCGCCAAGCTCACTCAGAAACTTCGTATAGACGTCCCAACAAACGGTCAGACCTCCAATCTGCACGACCTGCTTACGGTTAGAAGAGTCTTTTGGCGTTGAGTTCGTAGCATTTAATTTTTTTAGAATACTCTTTTGCAACTTTGAGAGTTTTTGCAATTCATTTCGAAATTCCAATTTCTCGTTATTGCATAAGAGTTCTGATTGCAATGGCAAATGATATTTTGATAACGTCGAATCGATTATAGAATTTAACTTGTTTTGATCTTCCGTTTGTTTTTTTAGTAAACGGTCTTGTAATTTTCGTAATTTCTCCCATAAACCTTGAAATCTATATGCCATATTTGCATTACGCTGCCATTGATTGCCAAAATATTCATCTATCTCATCAAGACGCTGTCTAAGATAGCCATTAAGAAATTTTAGCCTATCGAATTGATCCAAAACATTTTCACACGTACAATATTTTCTATTAACATCCATGACGTCTGGCCCCTGTGTGAGAAGTGATAATGAAACTGCTGTTTATTACAAGCAGTCTGAAAAATAATTGCAACATTTTACACTTACCTGAGCATAACCTAAGCAAAAGTTAATGATTAGCAGTGTTGAGTGGAAAAAGAAGAATATTTTCATTTTGTTGTGATAATTAATAAAAAATTTGTTAAAAATCTGTATTAAATTTTTATTATTACTATAGCTTTTATTATTAATTTATTACAATCCGTAATTAGAAATTTTTAGATACATTGATTTGTGATCTTCACTGGTTTAATGTGTTTGGTAGACTAAAATATAATTTCTACTTTATGTTGCTTTATGAGTAAAATGCAATGATTTTGCAGTCTCTCGGGAAAGCTTTTTTTTTCTAGGGAGAAAGGGAGAGAGGATTGCAATAGTTCATTATAAATTTTAAGTCTCAACTATTACTAAATGATCGGGGGAACCTCAGCGGCATCGAGGTTGACAACATAATTACTATTAAAGGCTGTTATCTTGCACAGAGTCTATACAATTAGCTCGACATTACAACAATTACTTTATGGAAATAAGAAACAAAACTAATTGAGTGAAATATGAACATAAAATTATGAATTGCGGTAACCGCAACCTAATGTTAAAATACCACAACGAATATTTGTTGTTTTTCTTAGCTTTAGTGGCATATTAAAATGCGTTTTAGTATTAATGATGATTAATTTACGAGCTTTGGCATGATTGATATCGTTAAAAATTGCTATAAAATCATAGTTTTGTCTTATAGGATATCTATAAATACCGAAAAATCAACACACATAACATTCACAATGAGGAGAAAAGATTGCCCTGCCCTAAAAGCACAAGCGTTAAGTACTTAGGTATGCACTTGGACAGGCGACTCACCTGGAAGTTCCACATAAAATCAAAACGGGAACATTTGACAATAAAAACTAAACGGATGAATTGGTTATTGGGACCTAAAATCCCAATTAAATTTAAATAATAAATTGATTATTTCTAAAGTAATTCTTAAACCTATTTGGACTTATGGAATTCAATTGAGGGAACATCGAGTACATAATTCCAATATTGAGATACTTCAGCGCTACCAATCAAAAACTTTGCGATTGATTACAAATGCTCCTTGGTATTTGACAAATAAATCAATTCATAAGGATCTTAATATGTCAACGGTTCGAGAAGAAGTTTCTAAATTCAGCGAAAGATATCTAAATAGGCTTAGCTACCATGACAATCCATTAGCCATATCACTTCTAGATGATAGTAATGAATCGCGTAGACTAAAAAGATTCCATATTCTACATTTACCATACAGGCACTAGATTGTAATATTTTAATGTAAAGAAATCTAATATAATATTATGTAATGTAATGATCTCAAATGAAATTTATAAACATGTTACTGTCACACACAACAGCATGCTATTACTTGATACTCCTTACAAAATTTGCTTATTGTTTAAACAACAGATTGCAAATAAAGAAATTTGAAAAAAAAAAAAATAATTTTGTCTTTACAGAATTTGTTGGTGATACTACATATAGAAATAAAATGATAACATGGAACTGATGCAGAACGGTTTGTCAAAGCTTGCAAAGAAATTCCATAACAGATAATATGTTCCACCCTAATGATGATATACGAAATGACATGCAAGCAAAGTGATACGGATGTCATCAACCAAACCCCATCAACGATAACAGTAACAAACTGCAATGCAAGCAACATACTACAGGGTGTCCGTCGGCAAGGTATACTACTTTGTTTTGTCGCCATTTAGGTGAACATTAGTCTTGACAGTTCATATTTGGTAGTCGTAAAGTAGAGACATGAGAAATTTATTAAGGAAAAATATTCAATGAACTAACGTGTTTTAATCATTAAACCATTTTATCAAAATCAATCATCGACTACTGTGACGATGAGAAATTAACGTGAAATTTTTGGGAGAAACAACGTGCCAACAAGACGCAATATTTATCGTGTAGTAAATGATTTCGAAAAAACAGGGTCTGTAGCTAATAGAGCCAAGCATGAACCAAAACGTACTGCAAGATCGGCTGAAAACACAGCTTACTGCTGCTCAAGAAGGTTTTCACAACATCATCATCAACCTCAATTCGACGTCGTGCTCAGGAGTTTCGTCTTTAATGAACAACTTGGGCCACAATTTTACACAAAGATTTGCATTTGTTTCCATTTAAGACTCAGTTGACACAAGAGCTTCTTCAGCAAGACCATTTACGCTGCCGTACATATGCCAATAGGATGTTACAGCTCGCTCATGACGACCCCGATTTTCATGAAAAAATAATAATGAGTGACGGGGCACATTTTCATTGGAATGGATATGTGAATAAACAGAATAGTCGGTTCTGGGCAATGGAAACCCCTCAAATTACTCATCAGTCGCCTTTGAATCCCTTGGAAGTGGCAGTCTGGTGTGCAATTTGGTCAGGATGAATCATTGGATGGATCTTCCTTATTTGAAACTGAAAACAGTGTAACGGTAACTGTCGATGGAAAGCGATATCGTGATATGATTGAAAACTTTTTAACACCACAACTGCATGCTTTGGACTTGATTAATATGTAGTATCAACAAGATGGTGCCACATGGTATACAGCTAGGCTTACAATGGAATTACTGCGAGACCTCTTTCCGCAACAAGTTATTTCAAGAAATGGTGATGTTGATTGGCCTCCAATGTCGCCTGATTTGACTGCTCCGGACTTTTTTTGTTCGGGTTATTTGAAAAGCAAGGTTTATGTAAACAAACCAGAAATGCTTGAGTAACAAAATATTCGTGATGAAATTAATGAAATATCGCGTGAAATGTGTGAGAATGTAATGAAAAATGTGCTGAAAAGGGCTCGGATTTGTGAGACTAACAGAGGCGAACATTTATCTGATGTTGTATTCCACACATAGTTGCCGACATTAAATAAAATACTTATCAATATAAGATCCATTCTCCTTCATTTAATCAACAATTATAAGCAAACAAAGTAGTATACCTTTCCGACGGACACCCTGTATTTTTCCAACATTAGCACGGGCGGTATGTCGAGCAATGCTATCTGTAGAAATGGTGAAATACGAGTACAACACTCCACACGAGCAGCAACATCAGCAGTTTAGGGACTAATATGGGGTGAAGTGGCGTTTAAGTATACGATAATTTTTAAAGTTTAGTTTTATATGCAAACCCAGAGTTAAGAGTTGTCGTGGAATCGGACAATAATAGTTCTTTAATTTATATGTATGTTTATTAAATTTTGAACAATTGATAATTGTGAAGTCCTGGTTTTATCACCGATGTTGAACACTTTGTCAACGTTCTTGTTGAAGTGTTGAAGAAAAATGCAAAGCAAAGCAGAAGGAATGTTAAATACCCAGCTGAAATTGTGTTTGTCGGACTGCAGCTTTTATATCCTGCGCTAATTTTGATCAATTACAGCACCACTCCATAGTATCGTGAACGAAATGCCAACTTATCGCCAGATTAGCAAAAGTTTTAACCATGTCTTCTTCTCATACACAACAACGAGTTATCCATTTAGTGGTTTCAAAACTGCCGGTTGGGCAAGGCTGTCAGCTGTTGAATGCCTGTCATTTCAAATATTATTTATTTCGTAAAAGGTTTACCATTTACTAATATGAATCGTTTAACAACCGTAGAACGCATAAAAGTAGCTAAAATTTACTACAAAAGTGGTGATTCAAATGTGGTCACTTTTCGTGCATTATGGGGTGATTACGGTCGTACATTGGCAAGGTTATAAAGAAGTTTGAAGAGACTTAAAGCATTACAGATGCAGTCAGGCCTGTGCATCATTGCAATGCACGCACTGCCGAAAATATCGCTTGTGATAAGGAAGGTGTAGAGGATAATCGGAATTTGTCAATTCCACGACATGCTTAGCAATTGGGCCATATCTTACGACTCATTATGGTGTATTTTGCATTTGGATTTGCACCTTCATCACTATAGAGGCCGACTGACGCAAAAATTAGAGGCGACTGGCTACTCACAACGCCGTATATATGCTGATTGGGTGCTATAGCAACAGGCTTTTAGTGTTGACTTTTCAAACGAAATTTTCTTCAGCGAAAAAGCTCATCTCTATGGCCGTATGATAACAGATTTTCTTTTGGTCTGCAGCTGAAGATTATGAACTGGAAGATATGTGGTTTCAACAGGACGCTGTCACAAGCCACACAATACGACTGACTTTGGTTTTATTGCATGAGAAGTTTCCAGAAAGCGTAACTTCACGTTTTGGCGACGTCAATTAGCCACCAAATTCAGGCGATTTGATGCCGTTAAACTTTTTTGGTAGGACTGCGTCAAAGACCTCTCGAAATGTGCGAAAAAGTAGTCGAAAACTACTTTAAAAGGATCCACTGCTGCAATCAATCCAGAGGCGGTCATTCAAATAGCATTGTATTTCCTTCATAATCGCAAGATTCAAGCATTGTAATGAAAAAAGTCTCATCGAAATCATAGTTTTACTTGCGTTTTATTTAGTTTTACTTTTGAGACTGAAAAATGGATAACTCGGTTTTATAAACTTTATACATTATATTATTTACATTAAGATCTTTTCGGTCTAATCATCATCTGCACAAATTTTAATGAATAACTGGAGCCATGGATTTGATGCCAGTTTACACCACTGCCACTTTCCTTTTTGGGCACATCCCCCGTCTTGTAGTACAATCCATTCAAATTGCTAAAATAGATGTAATAAGAAGCAAAAACACAAGGTTCTTGATGTGGCATTTACCTTTGGTACAGTGCGTCGGGTTGTAATCTGCACAACTGGTGGGACGAGGTTCATCAGTGCTTGACGAAAATTAAAGAAAAAGGTTAACCGGTAAAATAACTTAATCATAAGGCGAGTGAAATATTAAATTTAACTGCATTACGTGTGATTTTTTGTGGGAGCAACAATAATTTTAATTGAACCTGACCTTTTGACGACGGAAATTCAATAGATTCTTATTATAAAGTCTACCAATGGGCGATCACAGAGTGATATCATTTAATTTCTTACTTGGCCACTCAACCCAAAAGTATGGAAGTCATTCCTCAAGCAGAATTTTCATAGCTTCTACGGAGTCTATGGAAAATGTTTTTCGGTTCTTAGGAAGATATTCCTCAATTAAAATTTTCATAGCTTCTACGGAGTCTACGCAGAATATTTTCTGGCTCTTAGGAAGATCTCTTTAACAACATGCAATTATAACAATTTGCATCTGTTTTGAACAGGAAGCGTCACCTAAACGTAACCGAATTCTTTGATTCAATTTAAATAGCTTCAGTTTGTATACAACATTTGTATTCTAATGAAGGCAACCGAATCAAAAGTGTTGAGGTCAAAACTTATGATTAATCGAACAATTGAATTGAGTAAGAATTTAAATAACTGAGTATTTTCCACATTTTGCATTCCACATTTTTATTCATTTGCGCTGCAAACGAATCAAAATTGTATTGAATTCATAATTAATTGATTAATTAAACAATTGAATTGTTAAATTTTGTATTTCAAATTGTATGTTGTATTCACACAATACACAAAAAAAAAAGCGGACAACATTTTTGAGAAGGTGTGAACATTTCTGAAAGCCTGGTATCGTAAATTTTTTGAAGCATTTTTACCTTTTGCAGTTTGGTGTCAGAGTTTTTTTTTATTTCCGCCAAGAAACGAAATTATATGCATTTTCGTTTCATGTTCTTGAATCTAGTAATCTATTATATTATGTTATGCATAAACTGAGTTGTGGTTTCGCAAATAACACAAGAATAAATTTCTGATGTACTTTAAATAAACTTACAATGAGAAAACCGAAACGAAATTGTGGTTTTGTGAAGGTCCCTTCTTTTGAAATGTGTCTTCAAGTGAATTTCATTTTATAAAGGCTCTACTGTACAGAATTGATATTCCGTAAAAAGATTGATAAAAATACATATATTTACATCTTAAAACTAGTAAAACTTGCCTATCGGGCGATAAAAAAGAAATTAGTTCCATAAACGAGATACTCTCATATATATAACCTCACGTAAGCTTACGTGCATTCTATTTTTAGAATCACTAAATGAAACTCACTGCCTAATGATGATTTCGAAATTCGGACTTAGAAGCCATTTGAATATTCGCAAAATATTCGCAGGATACGAGGCGTGATCAAAAAATTTCGTCAGTTACGTATGTTTAATTTTCACATTTTTTTTTTCTGTTATGTCGGTGCACATGTCTGTTTTATGCGTTGTCAATGTCAGCCATTTTGGATTGTCAGTTTGTTTTTGACAGATAACAAGATTAGTCGTGTTTTCTAGTGCTCTTCGATTTTTTACTATTCGAAAAAATGATCGATCCAATAAACTGTATAAGTTTTGTGTAAAAAATGAAATTAAATGTGTGAGGACATTTGAAATGAATACTGTGGCGTTTGGCGAGTCTACTATGGGCAGAACACAAGTTCAATTGTGGTATAACCGGTTTAAGGAAGGCTGGGAAGATGTCAATGGCGATGCTCGTCCTGGTCGCCCGTGCACGTCAACAACCGATGAAAACATTGAAGCAGTGAAGAAAATGATTTTAAATAATCGTCGAAACACTATTAGAGAGGTTGCTGATGATGTTGCCATATCGTTCGGCTCATACCAAGGAATTTTTACGGAAGTTTAAGGCATGAAACGTGCGGCAGCGAAGATTGTTCTAAAATTGCTAAATTTTGAGCAAAATCAACGTCGCATGGACATCGCTCAGGAGCTGTTGAACGTCGTCAACGACGATCCAGATTTCCTCAAAAAGATCATAACTGGTGACGAATCGTGTGTGTATGGCTATGACATTGAAACCAAAGCCCAATCATCCCAATGGAAGCGTCCAGAAGAGCCAAGACCGAAGAAAGCACGTCAAGTTCAGTCAAATGTGAAGGTTTTGCTCATTGTTTTCTTCGATTACAATGGCGTGGTGCATCATGAATTCTTGCCATAAGATCGTACGGTCAAAGAGGAATACTACATTGAAGCTATGCGCCGTTTGCGCGAAGCAATTCGTCAGAAACGCACAGAATTGTGGAAAAACCAATCATGGATTTTGGATATTTGGAAAAAATATATTAAGCCATCATCGTTAACAGAAATTATAGGCATCGTATGAATCGGGAGCTACAAGAGTTGTATGCCAACATTGACCTTATCAAGCGCATCAAATTACAGTGAATATAAATAGGAAAGCATTACAAATTTTTGGCAGGACATTGATGAATCTTAGAGATACCTGCATTCAAAACTTTAAAAGCTTATCTATAACTTTTGCGTTTTTCTGGTATTGAAAGTAATGCCCTTTCTTGTGGCCTATAAAATATTTCAAGTGTTTCTGGTTTACCAGCTAAATTTAAATAATAATTGATTCTAAATTTCAGTGTCCATATCTTGATTTCGTGAAATTTTTCCTCACATAGTATTTTTGCTCCTTAAAACCATCACGTTGACCAACTTTTACTATTAAAAGTTTTCGCTGTTAATTAAGATTGCAGTCAAAACCATTGGCCTCGAACATTTTTAACTCCCTTAGCACAAATGGCACGAATTTTTGGCCGAATTTAAAAGAAATTAACATGCAAAATCTGGAGAAATCCATGAAATTTTTTTCATGTACTGAAAACAACGTCGCCTTCCGATTGCCCACAAAGTCATTCAAATATTGCTCGTTCATATTCTTAAGTTACTCGTATGAATATAATTAGCATTCAACTGATTTACCACTCAGTGTTTGCAATTTATGAAACTGCTTTTTGTCCCAAATTTTTAACGGGTGCAAAGGCTACACTCTAAATTCCAAATTTATATTTACAGTAGTAAATTTATTGAACTTTTTTCTTCTGCTGATCACGTGCATTTCTAAGAATCCTATCGGTTTATGAGACTACATTATATAGAAGACTTTTTTCCGCGAAATAAAGGTTTAGCTTCAGGCATTAGAGCGAAGGATGACCACTTGATTAGTCAATTTGCCATCAGTAAAATAACAATCACATCAGGCATTTGAAAAAGAGGCATAACTCCTAAACTGCATAGAATATTGCAAATGGGCTCCCACAAAGACAAATTTTGTAATGTAAATGGGGTTAAATTGTAACAATTCAATAAGTATGGAGATTGACACAGATAGGCAGATAGGCTTACCATAAAAGTTTGTCGTCTTTCGATTTAACACAAATCTTGGGATCTTCTGCAATTTGTAAAGGTTATGGCATGTAATAAACTTCTGCATCGTGCCGACTTACCCCTCTTATTCAGAGATTTCAATAGGCTTCGGGTGGCTTCGATTGAATGTTTTTGTTTGTCCATTTCTTGGGCGTGTTCAGCTTTCAGCTGACTTAATTTCGTCTCGATGTTTTGCAAAATGGTCATATTACGATTAAGTTCGCTTAAAATATGTGAATATCTGCCCCAGCAAGTACTGATACCATCAATTTTCACTATGTTAAGATCGCCTCTCATAGCATGGTTGTCATTGCTCACCGATTTGGGGGATGTTTGTGGTATTAATTTGTCGGTATTCAATTTTTGTAAAATATTCTCTTGTAGCACTGAAATGCTTTGCAATTCTCTCAACATTTGTGCTTTCTCTTCACTTGCCACAGATTCGGATTGATCTTGAGCAGCTTCTTTAGTCGCTATCGATTGGAGGCGATCATTCAATTTATTTTGATTTTCTGTTTGCTGTTTTATTAAGCGATCTTCCAGTTGCTGAATTTTTTCCTCTAGACTTTGAAATTTACTTGCTGCCTCATAATGATGTTGGCGTTGATTATCAAAATGATAATCTATAATTTCAAAGCGCTTTTTGAGACTTTCTGTACCCGATTTGAGTAGATCGATCTGATGGTTAACATGTTCACTTAGAGAAATTTCGTCGACATCTATGGCGCCCTCAGCCTACGGCCAAATGGATAATGAATCGAATTTCCAGTAGAAAAAAATCAACGTTGTGCTGTACTCACTTGTGCGTTACTCAGGCAAATTATGCACTGAAGTAGATATAAACAGCATAATATTAAAGCTTTCATGGTAGAATTATTTATAATCTTAGTAATTTTTTCTGCTAATCGATTCACTGTAGTCTGGCGATGGTCTTCACTTGCGCAAGAGGTTTACAAAACTGTCGCTGATTTCAGCTGTTGTCGTTCTAAGTATGAAAAGAGAGAAATCGTTGAAAGCTTCAGGTATTAAATGAGAGCCTTTTTTCAACAGAGTCAAAAAAGTGAGTAAATCTTGAAGAAAGAATTGCATTTTTCTTTATACTTTAACAAGCGCTTTCACGCCAAGTGTTGTGACGGATGCCTTAGAATTACTGCAGTCAAGGCAAGGAAAAGCTAAACCGATAGCTTAACTACTCGGTAAAAACATTTCTTGCCAAATGCCGTGAGATTCATTGCAACTACTCAAGCCGTTGATGTGCATATTTGGCTGGGACACCAATGACTAACATTTGGTTTTTATATCCAGTAAGCACTCCCAGTTTAACTACTATTTCTTTAATGTTATTACGTAGTTGCGGCTTAACATTCTTGGATGCATCCCAAAAAAAAAAAAAAACTATCTGTTATTAAACTTTAAAGGATGGAATACAAAATGCAATGACTTCAGATGTGGATTTAAAGTTATACTTTACTGAATTATGTATAGCTGATATTTTTGATATACGAAACTATATGAAGTTAGGAAAATTTCTTTATCTACATATTAGATTCATATATTTAGTTTATTCTGAAGTGCACTGTAGGAAAGACGGCCTACTAAGTTTGCCATTTATTTGTAGTAAGCGGAAGTAATCATGTGAAGTCATTTAAAATATATATATTCTTGATTGCTGGAAAAAAATTTGTCAAACCCATGGGCAGGTTAAACTTGGTATTAGACATAATCAGTACAGCAGCCAAGTATTTGCCCGCACAAAGAATTAAATCCATTTCTACAGAAATTAGTATTTTCAGAATTTGTATACTTCCACCTTCATATCTTTTCAAATATACACTTAGCGAAATTCAATTAAAAGCACTCACTTTTTTCCATATCATTTCAGCCCTATTCATGTTGGCAAAGTTTTTTATATTAAATCATATGTTTTTATTCATTTTATATCAAACACTACGACTTTTCATTTTATTTTATTTAAATAACAAACTTATAATGTAAGAAAAATTAAATTAAAGCGCTAAGTTCTATGTTATCAAAAATCAAAAAAAAAAAAAAAGAAAACTTCAAAAAGTCCCAATAATGTAAATTAATAAGGTTTTCATCCGCCATATTCTTTCTTGAATTACTTCAAAAATCTGATTTGTTATCGGATCAATTAATTTTTGGAAATCGGCATGCGGCATATGAGCCCATTCCTGAGATACGATTTTTCGAAGCACTTCCACCATTTAAAATTTTCTCCCTACATGTTTTCGATTGGATTTAAATTCGGAGATCGAGCGGACCATGATATAGTGACATAGTTCGACTATATAGCTGCATTATCCTGCTGAAAAATCATGTCGCTAGATAGTTCTTCAGCCAAACAGTCCACAAGAACATTCTCCAACAAATTTATGTAGCCTTCTGACAGGCCCGGGAATTTTGCATATTGGGATTTCATTGTATAGCCCAAACCATTAGCAATCCGCCACCAAAGTTTTGCTTTGTGGAGTAACATTCAGGCTGTCGAATGTCTTGTCAGTAATAATTAAAGCCATCGTAGTCATCCAAATTAAACTTTTTCTCATCTGAGAAAATCACTTTTCCACTTTTCCGACCATGACATGTGTTACTTTGCACATCTTAGCCGAGCCACTTTGTGTCCATTTGATAGAGCCGGTATAGATCTCAGTTTTTTCCAAATCAGTCGGTTGCCCAAATTTGCTGAACACATCGGTTATTGGTAGGTTTAATTGTGATACAATTTGTGAAGCCATTGCATGTTTTTAAAGTCCTGTGCGTATAATAGCGGCTTCACCTCTAATTTTTTCTATTTTTATTGTAATTTTTCTTCGGTTTTACCGCATTATCTATAGCAGTAGCAGAGCGCTCCAGTTTGCGTACAATTTTTCTGTTAGACCATACGACATCCTTGTATGCAAGGATTTGAGTGACTTCTTCGCTGATCAGTGTCTTTCCTTTACCCGTTTGAAAATACGAATTTCGCTTTACGAAACTAAACGTTAAAAATAGTAAATTAAATAAATGTAAATACAAAAAAACTCAAACCAACCCCTGAAGTGGCCTCTTTGAACGGCTTAAGACAAATGCCTTTAATCGAATTTCGCCTCAAAAATGATGAAAATTCACGAAGTTTATTTATATTAGAAACTAAACTAACTGGTAATTTTTATGTATGCTAAAAATAGAAAACGATGGGCCAGACAAAGCAAACTAGAAAAAACGAAAGTTTCGTTATTCGAAAATCGAGTTTGATCTGCAAAAATGCAGTTGCCTTTAATTAAATTTCGCTGAGTGTATATATGACTTGATACGAAAAAAATGTGACGCTCAGAGAGAAGCGTTTAAAATACCGAATACATTTTATTCAAATGAATTTCATGACCTTCTAAGTCGATTGATTGACGAAGGTCTGTCCACTTGATGGACACCTAGTCGACACCACAACTACCTTAAATCTTTGTAAAACATCTTAAAACTTTTTACAGACTTACAGTTTGTAAAAGTAGCCGTAGAATATAAATTTTCGTTGTTGATCTGCCCCTTCTGTTAGCTCCCATACATGTTGACCGACCTATGTTTGGAAATGCAGTTCTTTCCCTGTAATTCGTTGTTGATTCATTGATCGCAGTAACCTAAATTTTTCTTCATGATATTGCTGCGGAATGGTCAGTGAAATTTAAAAAGATAGACCCATTAACCACGCCCTTCTGGTACCTACCATGCAAATGATCGATTTATAATACAGGGTGATATTTTAAGATTTAAGTTTTTCAGGTTGGCAGCACTGGTGGGTAATGGCTTCCAAATGTCATCTGTCAAAGTGAAAAGTGTACAGTATACTCTGCCGTTTCATCATGGAAAGACTAACAAACGAGCAACGATTTCAAATCGTTCAAATTTATTATCAAAATTCGTGTTCTGTGACAACTGTGCATCGTTTGATACGATCGTCATAATCGACCTGCTGAATCAACAATTCGTGCTGTTATCTCCAAATTTCGCTCCAAATTTACTTTGTTGGACATAAAACCATCGACTTGCATGCGTAGAGAGCGTACCGGAGAAAATATTGCAGCCGTAGCGACCAGTGTTAATGACGATCTTGAAATGTCAATTTGTCGCCGTTCTCAGCGATTGGGCATGTGTTACTCATCCACAAGGATTTGGGTTTGAAAGCCTATAAAATTCAACTCACATAAGAATTGAAGCTACCAAAACGTCTAATTCTTGGTGAATGGACCTTACAAAAGCTCAATGAAAATCCGCTGTTTTAACGAAAAATTGTGTACAGCGATGAGGCTCATTTCTTGCTGAACGGATACGTAAACAAGCAAAACTGTCGCATCTGGAGTGATGAACAGCCACATGGCATACATGAATTACCGATGCATCCCGGAAAAACGACAGTCTGGTGTGGTTTATGGGCTAGTGGCATCATGGCATCATCGGTCCACTTTTCTTCGAACACGACCGTTGCAAGAATATTACCGTCAACGGCGAACGATATCGAGCCAAGATACACAATTTTTTTTGTCTCAATTGGCTGAGTTGAACTTGGTTAGTTGTGGTTTCATCAGGACATCGGATATGTTGAGGTATGAATTTGGTGAGCAGATTATCTCTCGATTTAGTCCTGTGAGTTGGCCCCGAAGATCTTTCGATTTAACACCTCTTGATTATTTCTTGTAGGGTTATGTCAAGTCGTTAGTCTATGTGGACAAGTCGAACACTATTGAAGCCTTACAGGGTAACATGACACGCGTTATTCGTGGAATACAGGCCGAAATGCTGGAAAAAGTGACGAAAAGTTGGAATTTCCGAATGGACATTTTGAGACGGAGCAGAGGACGACATTTACATGAAATTGTCTTTAAAAATTAAATGCAAAAGACCAATTTGTTGATTCCAATAACAATTTTAATATATGATGCAAATTTGAGTGTTTTATTCGATTTTTCGAACTACGATCAAAAAATCACCCTTTATAAACAAAGTCTTAATCTGCTTGTAGAATTGTTAAATATACATACCAGAATTTTACTATGGGACTGAATGGATACTGAAAGATACTCTATCAACTACTCATATAATAAGACATCTTTAAAAGTCATCTCAATATTTTTGACTGACTTCAAAGGCTTTATTTGAATTCAAACTGGAAATAAATGGGTTAAAAATCGAACCAGACTACATCTAAAGACAGAAGCTGAAAAGACTAAACTGCCAGTCTTTCACATTATAATAATGGATTTTGTGAAAATCGCATTTTCAGAGAAAAAAAAACTACAGAGCTACAGTGGCAATAAAGTAAACTGTATTATCCGAAAATTGAATTATTAGGAACTCAACCGGATAGAGGACAAACAAATGGTGCCTCCTTGATTAAAACGTTGAAGACAGAGTCCTGAAAATTACTAAGGAGACAGCCCTGATAATGTTAATACTCGTATTTGAATTGAATTTTATTGAATTGCATTTATTTTTGATCCAAAATATGAATCAACTCGCACGAAGTAACAATCGCTTGCTGGTAAAAACATAAATTAGCAGCGAAAAACTTAGTGAAATGACTTCTATACCAAATCAAATTAAATCCAGTACAAAAATTGTAGTTAAGTGAACTGACTTAAATATAATTTTTCCTTTTGCACTGGGCGACAATTGAGCATTTTTACTTGAACATGCCTATCAACTAGACCAAAGTTCGTCAACAATCCATAATTAATCTCAGTTATGTCTAAATACGACTTCTGGACTGAAAACCATGTAAATATATTATTACGTGAGCAACCAAGTTTCCGCTGTTTGCCAATAGATGGCGCCAGCTGTAAGTGCTAGTCCATTCTGCCATAACCTAAACATCATGAGCCAAGCTTATGTATATGGTAAACATACCGCCTTGACAAAATAATGATTTTCTTTTGACGTCGTATTCTTTTGGTTGTGTGAATATGTATGATTCTGTGCCAAATAATCGCCACAAGCGAGAAGTATTGATTTTTTTCTTTCACTCGAAGAAAATGGCGGCTGAAGCGCATCGAGAGCTTTAAAATGTTTGCGGAGATGCTGCTTTAAGTGAGACAATTTGTCGAGATTGGTTCCATCGCTTTAAAGACGGTGATTTTGAGGTTGACGATCGTTCGCGTGAAGGAAAACGAAGACACGGAATTGATGGCTTTGCTTGATGGGGATCAGGTGTCTAACGTAGGTAGAGCTTGCTTCAGTATTAGGAGTTACAAGCCAAGCCATTTCCAAGCGATTGCATGCGTTGGGAATCATTCAAAAGCGAGGAACTTGGGTTCCGTATGAGTTGAAGCCAAGGGACGTGGAGTGTCTTTTTGTCGCCTGTAAACAACTGCTCCAGCGATAAAAAAGGAAGGGGTTTCTTTATCATATTGTAACAGGTCATATAAAATGGATTTATTATAGCAGCCCAAAGAAAAGAAAGTCAAGGTGGCTGCCTGGTCAGGTTTCGACGTCGTAGCCTCGGCCGAATGTTTACGTTGCGAGGGTTATGCTCCGTATTTAGTAGGACCAGATCGGTGTTATTTATTACGAGCTGTTGAAACCTAGCGAAACCATAACCGGATCGGTATCGACTTTATTAATGCGATTGAGCCGAGCTCTGTGCGAGAAATGACCACAATACGCTGACAGGCATGAAAAAGATGTTCTTTAGCATGACAATGCTCGGCCTCACGATGCCAAGCCCCGTTAAAACCTACCTGGAATCACTGAAATGAGTAGTCTTCCCTATCCGCTATATTTTTTAGATATTGCGCCGTCCGATTATCATTTGTTCCGTTCAATGGCACACGGTCTGGCTGACCAGCAGTTCCACTCTTATAATGACATCAAGGAATGTTTAGATTCGTGAATAGCCTCAAAAGCTGAACAGTTTTACCATGACGGAATACGAGCTTTGCCAGAAAGATGGGAAAAAGTAATAGCCAGCGATGGGCAATACTTTCCATGAGTCATTTATAAAGATATTTTCATAACAAAGTTGTGTTTTTAGTTGCACACCTAATGCTATTTTTTATCATTCGGTTGCGGTGACCAGACCAAACTTCAAAAGTTTTTTTTTTTATATTCGATTACTTTTTTTGCGGATTCGCTTTGCGCTTTTAATAATTCATGCTAGAATAATGAGTTTAATGGCGAGTTAATGCCTCACTATTTGCCTGTCAAGCAGGTTTCCGACGGGTTTTCCCAGATCGAAATGCAAATCTTTGCTCTCTGGGTGTCTGTCAGCTGTAATTCATCGTCACCTTTGCAAATAAAAGCTTTCATGAGTCTTGGCAAAATTATTGCATCTGCTTTTAGCGGCAATAAATAGAGATTACATTTTAGTTGTGTAAACATATTAAACAAGTAAAGATCGTATACGAGTAATCTGTATAATTTTTAGTAGCGATATGAATAGCAGTCCTAAACAAATGATAGTACACACTTTATTCTATGTAGCTTTGCTGAGCTTTGGCATTAACCTAGGCTATGCTCAGGTGAATCTCCAATTGAACAACATATTAGCTGGCTGTTTATAATAAATTGCAATTTTCTTTTTGCCACAATCTGCTTAGGGGAGGGACACCGATGTCACAGATGCTAACAATAAATTCGAATGTGAAAATGCCACCTATAGTCTCAATGACCTAAAGACAGTTAATGGTAATATTAAACAACGGATTGAAACGATGAATCAACAGATTGACAGTCAGCGGCAATTTTATGAGCAAAACGATTATAAAGTTCATAACCTCCGAGAGAAATTGGAAAAACTACAACATCGTTTAGTAGAACAACAAAAGAAACATCAAAATGAATTGAAGACTCTAATCGAATCGAAGATAACCAAAGATTGTGCACGAATGCAATCGGATTTTCTATCTAATAATGGGAATTTGGAATTACTTAATGAATTTCTAAAGGCCACAAAGTTGCAGCAAAATATTTTAACAAAATTAAATGTGAAAAACTCAACGCCAACAGATTTCCCAAATCGTGTACAAGTCGATAGTCCTGGGCGTGCCGGTAGTGTGGTGCAGGTGGGAGGTTTAAACGTTTGTTGGGGAGTTTATACGAAAGTTTTGAGTGAACTTAGCAATAATAAGACTACTCTAAAAAGTATTCACACAACGTTGGAAGAGCTCAAAAATCAGTATGTGGAAGAAATGGAAAATAATATTATATTACTTACATTCTCGCATCTACTGTTGAGATATTTAAATACGAAAGGTAAGTTGGACGTAATATAAAATTGTCTATGAAATATTTCTCAAAATGTAATTGAAATTGCAGAAGATACCAAAATTTGCCTACGTTCGAATGATAATAAACTATTGTGGTAAGTTTTAAATTGTTTGTAAAATCTATTAATGTATTTAAGAGTTATATTTATTTCCTCAGTCTACTAATACTTATCTTTACGACAAGTGAAATACGCATAATTTGAATTGACACACACATGCTGTCATAAATTGGCCGTATATTTATTGATCAATAAAACATAACGTATTTATTGTTCATTTAAATTTATTGTATCATCTTTCAATTTACCGAATTTATGACAAAATGCTAACTTCACAACATTGCTCAAGCGCATTTTCCAAAAAAATATTTCAGTTCTTCTAGCCACTTTTCTTTTATAGACTGAAAACGAAGTGTTCTTTTATAGACTGGAAACGAAGTGCTAGTTTGGGTCTTGGAAAAAGAAAAAAGTTTTGTTAATTTTCCTTTATGGATCGGAAACGGGTGCCTCGAAGACGAAGCTTGGTTCTTGAAATTGAGTGCGATGTCAGTTGAAAGCAGTGGTATTTGTAGAGTTTTTGACGTTCTTAAAAACTCATGAGCATTTTTTCCACAAATTTGGCATATTGCGACGAATGTTTTCACTCCAACACCTACTAATCACCACATAATATTTCTTATTTACCGTTTGTCCTCCTGGAAAGAACTCCGGGCGCACAACACTGCGAAAATCGGGGACAACAGTCAATATTATGCTAAATTTTGATCGACTATGACGTAATTTTTCCGGTTTCGCCCCAGTAGAAAGTCACCACTCTTAAGCTTTATAACTGGTTTGTGTACCAAACAAATCAATCGCTATTTTATTACTAGCTATAAAGAAAACGGAGTTAGAATTGACTCATTATAACGTCTTCTCAGCGGCTTTTACGCTATTGAGTCTTTGAGAAAAAATTCAACTTTTTCTGAACTAATCGAGCTGAAATGCATTTCATACCCAACTAATCGCACAAGTTAATTCTTAAGGCACAGACAATTCAGCGACTATTTCTCCCAAACTGAAATAATTGCTTTCAGCCACAAATTTCTTTCACTTTGTCGACGTCACCTTCAGTGCGGGTTAAATTTTACACCACATCTCTCCGCTTTTGAATGTATTGTACCGTCCATATGAAACTGTTTTGACAAAGTCGACTTACCGTACATCTTCTGTAATATTTTGAGTGAAATTTCGTTCGTAATACAAATTTCCAATAAATTCTTTGTTCGATATTTCTAGCCACTGTAGAAATTTGTAAAACAATGAAGTGCAAAACACACTTCAGATTAACAAACGACGTAAATGACAGATCGTTTTGAAACTGTATACAGAATATTTGCGCCAGATTACACACGAAAAAACTTTGATATTATCTCTACGGGGGCTTTTTAAATAATTTGCTTATGATTTGCTTTAGCATATAATTTATCATCTTTCTTTGATTTCTTATAAAGGATGGCGCATAAGTAATGTTAACGGCGACTATATTGAATGTGTTCTTGTGCATCATTTGGTTTTAACTCGTGAACTAATTGCATCTTATATGGGAAAAGACATAAAATACGTATGTAAAATTCTTTGCAAAGACCGCCTAGGCATCTCTAACTGCTGAGAACTTTGCCTGGTGGAAGTTTCGGGGTATTCTTCAATACTTGCTGGCATTCGAGCAATGGTCACTTCATTTCAAACTGTACGAGGTCTTCTAACATGCGGAAGATCACAGATAGCCCCTTGTTGTCCAAAACGCTGAACCAATCGGTAAATTGTAGGAGCGTTAGGAGCATTTCGAACATTAAAGAAATTTCGATATGATCTGAATAATTGAACGCTGGCTTTCAAAGTAAAATTTAACAATTTTGTTTCCTTGTTCTGTGCTGAGCCCAAGTATTATTTAGTTAATTTTGCAAAGAGACGAAAAGAAAAAGACTTAAACAAAAAATTTATTTACTGATCAAATCTTAACGTTACTTATGCACCGCCCTATACTCGTGTGTTGTAAAGCAAAAAGTTTACAAAGAATACAGAACGTACCTATATATTATAGTTGGTACACGAAGGCGGTCCCAAAACGTATTATATTATTACTACTGTATTGTTGGACTATTGTATTATTGTATTAATGTATTATTGTATTATTGTATTAATGTATTATTGTATTATTGTATTATTGTATTATTGTATCATTGTATCATTGTATTATTGTATTATTGTATTATTGTATTATTGCATTATTGCATTATTGTATTATTGTATTATTGTATTATTGTATTATTGTATTATTGTATTATTGTATTATTGTATTATTGTATTATTGTATTATTATATTATTGTATTATTGTATTATTGTGTTATTGTATTATTGTATTATTGTATTGTTGTATTATTGTATTATCGTATTATTATATTATTGTAATATTGCATTACTGTATTATTGTAATATTGTAATATCGCATTCTTGTATTATTGTTTTTTTATTATTACTATATATTTTATTTTATTATAACATATTACTCTATTATTGTATAGTACTGTATTGTATTGTATTGTATATTTGAAGCCTTAAAAACCCTGCTTAATAAATTAATGTATATCTCTCATCTTACCCCCTTTTAACTTAGCATGTATGAACCCTATATCTCCAATTGCGCGGAGTACGATTCTACGCACTGTGCCGATGGCAAATGTCGTATTAAGAGTACCCTGTATGGCCCTGAAACGTACCTGGTAACGTGTGATAATACTACCGATGGTGGCGGTTGGACCATTATACAAAGACGCATTAATGGTTCGATCGATTTCTATCGTGGTTGGTCTGAATACAAAAATGGTTTCGGTAATCTTGATGGAGAGTTTTGGTTGGGCCTTGAGAAGATATATGCTCTGACCTCAGGTCTGACTTCTATGGAATTGCTTATTCAACTTAAAGATCACAACGATACTCTTGTATATGCCAAATATAGTAAATTTTCTATTGGCTCCGAAGTAGAATTATATGAACTAAAAGAAGTCGAAGGCTACGAAGGCACTGCGGGGGATTTCTTTAGTCTACACAAGGGACAAAAGTTTTCCACCAAGGATAGAGATAATGATGACGCTGAAGAAGGAAATTGCGCCGTTTTTAAAAGAGGAGCTTGGTGGTACAGAAAATGCCATTTGTCGTAAGTTCGGACATGGATATAAAATAATAAAATGATATACTGGTGCTTTTTCTTGTCCCCATTTTAGCAATTTAAATGGTGTCTACTATAAAAATGGCGATATACCTATGAACTTGACCGGCACTGGTATTAACTGGGGCATTTTTTACGGCTACAATTATTCGTTCAAATTTGTACAGATGATGATACGTCCGAAGAGGGTGTAAAACGAGGAAGCAAAGAAATTGCCCAAAATTTAAATTGATAGAATATTAGGGTTAATAAAAACCGGTCTAGAAATTTCAATGAGATAAACTGATTATCATATTATCATATGATTATCATATTCACCCAATATTCTCTTATGAAAGTGTTAATCGCTAAGTTTGTCTCACAAAAATTTGGCAAGACATAATAGAATAAGGCAACTTGTAACTTTCTGAAGAGTTTCGCTTAGAATAACTTACCGTTACGCTATGGTTAGTACAAACGACTATCGCTCGCACGATTGCGGGTTCAATCCAGCATAAAGTTATCTATCACTACGATTTGTCAAAATGAAAAAAAAAAAAAAATGGACTATGCAAAGTTTCAAGGAGTTTCAAAAAAATAAGCAGTAGGCGCCCAGCCAGACAGACGTATATCGTTCAATCGCTCATTAAGTAGTCCTGAAACGCATTTGATCAAAATTACTTTGAAAATATATGTCAACGATTCCATTCCTTTGAAGATGTGTAACCCTTGTCTCTTTCGAATATCAAGGAAACCATTTTTAAATAACTTACATTTACAAAATGTAACTAAATATTTGATGCCAAATTATGATATGTTAGCCAAATAAACTTACATACCAATTTTAACAAATACTTTATGAGTATCATTTAAAGATTAGCAAAAATCTATGCTTGTACGACCACAGGTAATTATGTCGATCAAAATGAATATTATACAGATGATTTTATTTTCACTAGATGAACACAAGCAGCTCATGCTTACCTACCTCCGAACAAATATTCTCTTGTAATGCCATTGGATATCCGTCTGGTGGTAGGTAAAATGCAAAAGTTACTAGTTTGACTAACCTAAATGGTGGGTTAAAACCGATGAGCCTTTGGTAAGTAGCTAACTCAACTCCAGTTTTTTTTAAATCAAATTATTATGAAAATAGAAACAAAATCTAAGAAACGCAAAACTTTATGATCGCCATAATGGGCCACAATTTAAGTAGCAGCGCTCTTTATATAAAAGATGTTTCTATCCGACTGGCGGATATTCCTGACAAATATGCGTTCGATGCAAAACTGTGACGTCTACTACAGGGTGGCCCAAAATGAACGAAGTGGTGTGAATTCCTTATAACTTTCTTATTATAATTTTTTTTTCTTTTCTTTTTAGTATTTTGTAAAGAAGACTTAGAGAATTTATAACGGAGCAATACACAACTGAACAACGTGCCCAAATCGTTGAAATTTACTTTGTAAATCAACGGTCCATTGTGTTGACTCAGCGTGCATACCGTCGTCAATTTAATGTGCGGGTTGCACCCTCTCAGTCAACAATAAACCGTCTTGTTGCAAATTTTCGAGAACAAGGAGCAGTAAGGAACCTTCCTGGTGCTGGCAGACGACGAACGGTGCACACGGATGACAATATTCAAATGGTACAGGAGAGTGTTCAGGAGGATCCACAAACATCAACCAGGAGACGTTCGACACAACTTGGCATCTCAAGAGGGTCGCTGCAGCGAATTTTGCATAGCATAAGAATGTTTCCATACAAAATTCAAATTGTCCAAGAATTGAAACCGACAGATTACCAGCAACGACTTGACTATGCAATTTATTTCCAGCAAAAAGCACAAGAGAATCCTAATTTTATACATAACTTAGTTATGAGTGGCGAAGCCCATTTCCAATTAAATGCGTTCGTTAACAAGCAAAACTGTAGGATATGGGCTACGGAAAACCCGAGAGTACTTCATCAACGACAATTACACCCAGTTAAGTGTACTGTTTGGTGCGGTGTTTCTTCAGAAAGGATCATTGGCCCTATATTTTTTTGAAAATGAACGAGGTGTTGCCATTTCCATCAATGCTGATCGATATCGGGCCATGTTGGAAAATTTTGTAAGGCCAGCCGTGGAAAACCATCCGCAAATATGGTTCCAACAGGATGGAGCCACAGCGCACACTGCGAGGGCCACATATTTTGTGAAAGAATATTTTCGCGTACAAGCAATTTTAATTGGCCTCCGCGTTCCCCGGATTTAACCGCTCCAGACTTTTTCCTTTGGGGTTATTTAAAAGGGAAAGTTTATGTTAATAAGCCCAGGACTATTGACGAATTAAAATCCAATATTCGAGACGAAATTAACAACATAACACCGGAAATTTTGCGAAAGGTCATGGAAAATGTGTTGGAAAGAGCACATTTGCAGAAAATGGCCACCACTTGCGGGATATCATTTTTAATAACTAATCTAAAAATATTCCCTATAAATTTACTGTATTTAAAAAAAATTAAAAAATATGTCTTAAATAAAAAGTTATAAGCAATTCACACCACTTCGGTCATTTTGGGCCACCCGTTACAACTGCTATGGGGAAGGAATACATTTGAATGTGAATTTGTGGTGGGCGTAAGAGACTTGCGCCAAACCTGCACTGCGGATTGAACCTGTGTCATGAAGACACAGACTCCAAGAAGGTTTTACGAGTGAAGGCCTTTTCAACAGTGTGCTAATCACACTGGGTACATTACAATACGATTGCTAACGTCCTTCTGGGATAGACAAGTTAACTTGGACTATCAATAATAGGAGTTGAAAACTTTGAAATCAAGCTACCGCAACTGTCAGCTCTTTCTTCCAGCCAGAAGACACCTAATTTATTATGCCCCCATTGGCGGAGGTGATCTCTGTCTTTCCACCTCTGATATGCTATACGTTTATAACACCCAGTTGCAATGCAACTTCACATTCGAACACAGAGACATTACTAGCGATTTCGGTTTCAATGAACAGCCCGCGTGATGCTCCCACTAGCGATTCAACAACAAGTGATCAGGCGGTAACCACAGGGACATCTGATCATCACGCTATTCAAGAAAGCGATCCAATTGTGTACAACAACTATCGAAGTATCAGTTTTTTACCCATATTTCGAAAGATGAAAGTCTATTCTAGCTGACCAGATTTTACTTTATCAATATAATTTTAGACCTGGTAAATCTACAACTGACCAGATATTCACATTATGGTAAATTTAAGTCGATACATACAACCCTTTCGTAAAGCTGAATTAGACAGTCTGATGAGGCATAAATCGTAAGAAGCCATGTTCGAGTGGAACTCCAGCAAAACACATATGTTTTTACGTTGACGCTGACTGATACGAAACCTTCAGTAAGATCGGAAACCTTTAGTGAGCCTTTTTATACAAATGAGGACTTAGACTTTTCAATATGCTGTCGGGGATGATTGTGAGGAAAGCTGAAGTTAATACTTATGACTGGTAACATATTTAATAAAAACCATACGCTATTTGCGTACGCTGGAGATATAGATGTTACCGACAGAAACCTGCATCACGTTAAGTTAGTTAATGACTTTGGTGCGGTGGATGAATCCATTTACATCGGTTCCGCTATCAATAGAACTAATGATGTCAACCTGCAAATTAGGAGAGCAATTTTGTTTGCTAACAGATACTGGAATGGGCTTAGCAAGCCATTTAATAACAAAGCAGTCTCTTGACGAGAAGTAATCCGATTGCACCTGACATTAGTTTTACTCGATTTGCTACGATATATGGCGCAGAAGCCTGGATTATGATGCAAGGGAATGAGTCAGTGTTGGGAGTCTTCGATAGAAAATTACTTTGGAAACGTTAACCTTCTTTCCAACCAAATATACACCACACACAAAGCAAATATAGCTTGAATCAGTAACACATGATTTCCCTGACATGCTTAAACGCTACTGTTATGAAGATTTAGAATGAATTGTAGTGTCAGTATTGACTGTTTTATAGCATTGCCAGCATGCGATAAAAAATGAACAATCAGCGCACCCAGATTAGTTAATAAACATGCTTTGTTTCTGCAATAAATTTTCCCTTCCAAATTTGTAGAACAGTGTTATCGTTAGCAGAGAATACTGGCGTCGCATGAACAATGGGACATATAAGCTATATACTGACATCGACGTAATCAAGCGCATCATAATACTGCGGTTTTGTTGGCTGAGTGACGTTGTTCGGATTCACCCAAATGCTCCAACATGGAAAATTTTCGACAACGAACTCGATTGATAGCGCAGAAGAGGGCTACCCAAACTCTATTGGAACTCTATTACAACTTGATGCAATGAATTAGAGGGAAACTGCAGAATATCGAAGCCCTCAGGATTATTTTCTACGAGTTGCGTATAATAAAGAAAAAAGTCTAATCTAGTAGACATCCAAGTCAATATTTGAGATAATAACTGAGAGTTCTTCAACATAATCTGTATTTTTGATCAACAGGTAGAACTTTCGACTTCACATCTATTTCTTTCATTATCTTGTTTTTCACTGATTGCCGTTTTCGTATTTTTCATTTAAAAAGACGGTGTATTTCTGCGTTATTTCTGTATCGGTTAGAATCACTTTGTCTGCATTTCCCTCCTTAGTAATAATGCGACATTGTTTACTGCACCAGGCATTGTCTGTGGATGATTTTTTTTATATCCAAGTACGATTTTTGCGGCAGGTGCCATTGAATGCTCAATATGTTGTTACCGTGTGTAAGGAAAAGCAGTTTTGATGGCGTTGTGTCGTAACAACTAGAAAGGTTATGAATGAAACAAACTTTGATTGTTCTCGTGGCAATGTAGTTTTGGTATTTCTAATGTTTTTTTGTGCTTGATGATGTATAATCTCCGCTTTTATTTCCGCTTGACTGCATCCTTATCGAATATATTGAGACATATTTGGGAATAAGTAGGTGGCTTGTCGACTCACGTTGTGAGAAAATGTCTTCTTTTCAAATTTTGCATGCAATTATCATGTGGAAGATTTGGGAGGCATTATTTCTTTATTTACACCTACTGAGCACTGCTCTTACAGATTACAAAAATAGGAAAAATTGAATAAAATAACATAACTATACATATAGTTACAAGTATATAACTATACATATTTATTAAGTAGTCAGTTGCAATAGATTACAACAATAAATTACAAATTTAGTAAAAATCTTTAAAACGAGGTATCAGCTAAAAGTCTGAGTACAGCTCGTCTAAATTAAAATCTATTGAGAGTTATATAGACAGTATTGGCGACCAAATTAAATACAGGGTGACGCAATAGAACGTGCATACTGCATCATCTTTTTTTGCGGGGTAGAAAAGGCGCCTACATCGTTGGGTTGGCGGGCTCATGAAGTTTTAGTCGCTGTGAATCATTTCGACGGGAAGCGTCGCGCATTTTGCGTGCGCGCATTTTACGAGAACTCTCGTTCATATATTGCTACTAGGCGACGATATTGTGCTGAATATGGACTACGGCGAATTAGTGAAGCTCCGAGTGCTAATTTAATTAAAATATGGGTAAAGCGTTTTGAAGAGACCGGTTCAACATTTAAACCACAAGCAAATGGTCGCCCAAGAACATCTAGGACCGAAGGCAATGTTGAGAGAGTTATGGAGTCAGTACGAGGAAATCCACAAATGTCGACTCGCAAGAGACCGTCTGTCTAACAGTTATCGCGACAAAATCTTTTGCGACTTTTCACATTGGATCTTAAACTGCATCCATATAAGCTGCAATTAACACAAGAATTGAAAGAGTCTGACTTCATAGCAAGGCTCGCATTTGCTAATGAAATGCTTAATCGATTTTCCAATTTTGACAACATACTTTTCTCTGACGCGGCTCATTTCCTTATGAATGGGTTCGTAAACCGTCAAAATTGTCGTTACTGAAACAGTGAAAATCCTAAAATCAAACACCAGAAACCATTGCACAGTCCTAAAGTGACAGTATGGGCAGCAATCTCTGGCAGAGAAATAATTGGTCCTTTTTTCTTCGAAAATGCGCGGGGCCAAGACGTCACGGTTAATACGGAACGCTATGTTGAGATGTTGGACGGATTTTTGGCTCCAGAAATTGAAAATTCAAGAATAGTGAATTTCAGAACTTGGTTCCAACAAGATGGAGCTACCTGTCACACATCAAATGACTCCATGGCGGTGGTGAAGCAGATGTTCCCTGGCAGACTGATTTCGAAAAGAGGTGATACCCCATTTTCCCCCACGTAGTCCAGACTTGACGCCTCTTGACTTTTTTTTTGTGGGGATACCTCAAACACAAAGTCTACAGTAATAATCCAAGAAACATCGTTCATCTCAAGGAGAATATCCGTGGTGAAATGGCAGCCATTACACCAGTATTACTGAAGAAAGTTTTCAATAATTTTCGTTTGCGGTTAGAGGAGTGCCGTCGTAGAGGGGTCACCATTTAGATGATGTTATTTTTAAGAAATAAACTCCATTTATTACTCTACAATGCCTTAGATTTATTTTAACCATACCTTTTGTATTTTTTTAAATAAATTTTTCAAATATGCGCGTTCTATTGCGCCACCCTGTACTTGCAAACATCGAATAATTGGTTCATTCCTTCCATAATTAGTTCGATGGAATGGAACAGCGAACAAAGGAGTTTCTCTTAAAGACCGTGTTGGTATGTGAAAGGGTAGAATCAATGTTTGAATCTAAAATATCCTTTATAAAAATGATGCCTAGAAGCTTTCTGCGGTTAGAAAGTTCCATAATTCCAAAAATATTGCAACGGCTTTCGTACGGTGGCATGTTATCAAAAGAAAAGTTCTTTCGAAGGGCAAATCTTGTGAAGTGCTTTTGAATTTTCTCAATTCGACTGATACCTACTTCATAAAAAGGACTCCAAGCAAAGCTTACGCACTTCAAGTGAGATCTTACCAAAGACACAAATAAAACAGTAATAGCTTTAAAATTCAAAAACATTTTGGTATTTCTTTTAAAAAACCCAAGTTGTGGATTGGATTTAGAAACTATGTAATTTATATGATCTTTAAAAGTCAGTGTGCTATCAAAATATATACCCAGATCTTTTACGATGCTCACACGTGGAAATGTTTGATCATTTTCATATACGTGGCTGTACACAATTGGTAAGTGCTTACGAGTATAAGTCATAATATTACAGTTAGAAAAATTTTAAAATAGATGGTTGCCGCGGCACCATACTATTAGTGCTGCAATATCTTGTTGAAAGTGTACGCAGTCCTGGATAGATGTTATATTATAAAATAGTTTCAAGTCATCCGCATATAACAGACATTGACAATACTTTAATATATTAGGGATGCCATCGACAAACCAGAGGAAAAGCAATGGGCCCAAATGGCTACCCTGTGGTATACCCGATTTCACGTACATTGGATTAGACACTGCTTTATGAACTTTAACAAATAAAACTCTTCTCGAGATGTAAGAATGTAACCAGCTCAATAGTGACGAGTGAAAGCCCATTTTAAAGAGTTTCCTTGTCAAAATTGAATGATTAATTTTGTCAAAAGTTTTTTTAAAATCAGTGTATAGGGCATCTACCTGGTTACCTTTTTCAATGGAATCATGACAAAAGTGAGTGAATAAACAAAGATTAGTGGCAGTCGATCTTCCATGGAAGAATCCATGTTGTTGCGAACAAATGGCATTTTTTAGAGTTACAAATAATCTTCGATTTATGATATTATATAAAAGTTTAGGAATAACAGACAATTTTACAATGGAGCGGTAGTTCCCCACCATATCCTTCCGACCAGACTTGAATACAGGGGGAAATGTGAGCAATTTTCCATTCATCTAAAAATGTCCCTTCTGCCAGAGACTGGTTAAAAATTGCAGTAATAACATGCGAAAGCGAATATGCACAATTGCGAATAAACAAAGGTGGAATAAGATCATATCCGGGATCTTTCGTGACATCGAGACCAGTTATTGCTTCGAATACTTCAGATAATTCTAGATGAATAGCGCCAATGTCGACAGTATCATGCACGTTGTTAATAAATTCAGTGACGTCAGTATCGTCATAAACTGATGAAAAGTACACCGCAAAAAGATTTGCAACTTCTTGTTCTTCATGCGCAGCTAATTGACCGTAAAACACAGATTTAAGGATACCGTTAGATGTTTTTTTTTTGTTTTGCGTTGAAAAATATCCAAAAACATTTAGGGTTGTTAGTAATTCGAAATTCCATTTCAGCTATGTATCGTTTGTACAGGGTGGGCCATAAGGGTGTTGGCGGTTTAAATATTCAATTAAAAACAACTACGAAACATAAAAAAAACATATTTGTATTTTTAAAAAGTATAAGCATGGGAATTTTTAAGACTTAAAAATAATGTTGTCCAATTGGCTTCCCTCGGCTGCTTGACACTCTTGGAACCGAAGTCGCAAATTTTGGAAAACTCGTTGAAAAGTTGTTCTCGGTATTTTGTTACTTTCCTGAATAATGTTCCTCTTCAACTGCTCTAAATTGGTCGGATTATTCTCGTAGACTACCGATGTGAGGTAGCCCCATAGAACATAATCGCATGGAGAGAGATCGGGGCTACGTGGGAGCCATTCAATATCCCCCCTTTTCGAAATGAGTTTTCCAGGAAAAACATTTTTCAGCAGTTCTATGGATACCCTAGCCGTGTGACATGTGGCCCCATCCCGTCGAAACCACATCCTCGAGGTATTGCCTTGAAGTTCTTGCAAAGCTGGCACCAAAAAGTCTGCTAGCATGTTGCAATAATTGTTCGCTCTAACCGTCATCGCATGCCCTCTTTCGTCCTCAAAAAAGTATGGTCCAATAATACCGGTTGACGTTATCCCAGCCCACACGACAAGCTTAGGGCTGTGAAGTGGACGTTCATGCAAGCGTCGGCGATTAGTCTCGGACCAGAACCGACAATTTTGCTTGTTCACATGGCCATTAAGGTGAAAATTGGCCTCATTACTAAAAATCACGTTGTTGAAATTGTTGAACCGCTCTAGCATCAAATTAACAAAGTTAAGTCGGTTATTGGCATCATCGGGTTTTAATTCTTGGACTATCTGAATCTTATAAGCCTTCAAATGCAAATCACGTTTCAAAATTCGTCGTAAAGTTGTTCTTTTGACATCCAAAGACTGACTTCTCTTACGTGTTGACTGTTGCGGATTTCGCTGAACTGAAACACGAACACGCTCCACAATGTCGGCTGATCTTGCAGAAACTGGGCGACCACGAACTGTAATTGGTACTGTAGAACCGGTTGTTTCGAACATTCTGATCCATTTTCGTATCATATTGGCGCTTGGAACTTCACTTAAATCGTGTAAACCGTGTTCATGCCGATACAAACGTCGTGCAGTAATCACTGATTTATTGTTTTCGTAATACGCTCGGACACAAAATGCACGCTGCACTCCCGTGTACGGCTCCATGGCGACTAAATTTCCAGGAAGCGGTGCAGCGAACAACATGTCCCCCCGCCATCCCGCGCCGCGCGTTACCGAGAAATTGAAGAATTAAATCGCCACCACTCATATGGCCCACCCTGTACAAAAAATTCGGTAGGAAGTCAAATTCACAACGCAGGCGTATAAAGTTCTCTTTATCTGTTTTGTTTGCTTGCCTTATTTCTACGGTTTTTCAAATTGAACAATCTGCGATTGTACCAAGGAAGATTATAATGTTTTCTTCTCTTCTTCACTTGAATACGACGATGTAAGCATTCATTAATAATGCCCTTGAGTGCAATATACATGTTCATTAAGTCAAGTCCACGAAATACCTGACCCCAATGTATAGAGTTGAAGAAACTGTTAACTGCTCCGTAATCAGCTGAATTAAAATCGTAATAATATTCGTCCTCAATGTCGCTGATATTAAAATCATAAAAACTGATAGCTACTTCTAATGCTCTTTGATGAACAGATTCGGCCGTAAGTGGCAGATTACATCTCTGGACCAAACATTTACCGTAGCCACCGACAAATACAAGGTCAAGAAAGCGATTGATATCGTTCTGTATGATGTTCACTTGAGAAAGCCCAAAGGAATAGATCTTATCACAACAATAACTTTCAATGTTATTTGTGATGTTAAAGGGCATCAAAATTTGTTCAGCCTCGCAAAATTCCCAAACAACTCCGCCAAGATTAAAATCACCAAGAATGCAAGGCTACTGGTAATCATCCAACGAGGAAAGTACAGATTCCATATTTGCCAAATACAGTTTATACAGCTCATAACCGCTAAGCGGAGGAATATAGCTTACTATAAAAACGAATTCTCTTTTACCAGAAGGCATATTGGATAGAGAGACTGTCAATTATATCAACCATCATCCAAATGAAATTGAACCCGAAAATAGTTTTAATTTGTTTCAGTTTCAGAATATAAATCAAATTGAAACTACACAACACTTTTGTACAGATTTCGAGAAATGAATTAAAATTGAACTTTTTTCTGTTTTCAGAAAAACAGACTACATTTTTGAGCAGTTATGGAAACTTCTGATCCTGATATCGTGAATTCGGAAAGTAAATCTTTTGGTTTATTTTGACAAGAAACAAAACTATATTTATTTTTAGTTTCGATTCAGACTAAGAAACGACAAAATATATTTTCGCTTCAGTTTTCGTATCAAAATATTTATCTCATTATGTTTCGACAAACGGGAAAAAACGGAATCAGTGTGGGTTTCTAAATTCATTTGAGTAGATGAAGTGAATTGTTGTTTCGATTATGAAACAAACTTTGAATGTAATTTAACAAAATTTACAACATCAAAACTGAGAAAAAAAACTAAACTATCGCAAAAGTCCCCACTTTAAAGTGATCCAAAAAGCCGGGTTGTAACTGTTGTTACATTAAGAAACGCACACAACTTTTACAGAAATGCAAGCAGATTCAATGCTGGCCGGAGGACTGCAGCGGTAATGGTCTCAATTATGTTACAAAAACATTGCTTTAAATCATCTATATTGACTTGGTTTTATTCTGTAAATATTCTTGCATATGACAGTACAAGAAAGAAAAAAAAACAGGCGCTGAAGATTAAGACTTAAAACACCAATGAGATGCGAGTTCCTTGAAATCAGCTTTTTGATAGATTTCCGCTAAAATTCTGCCTTGGCAAACCTGCTCACATATCAACACCGTGTTGAAACAACACACAGAATTGAAAGGGATTTAATTATGAAAATTCTTTCAATATTTTAAAGTAACACCTTAATAGCAACATTCATCAGCTACCGCGTATAAGCTTCGCAAAAACACACTGTTGGCCCATTACTTTAGAAAATTTATGGTTGATTGTTTAACAATAACCTAATTTTTTTCATTAATTGTAAGGCCTTCATATTATTCAATTTGAACTGTCATTTTCAATTTCGTTGTTTTATTTATAGCGATTTTTGTTGTAAAAGTTTTCCTTTGCTGCCTTAACTTTAATACCATAAATTGCAATTATTTGTTTGCCCAAATATTTGTTTTTTTTATCATTTGCTAATTGTCAGATACTTACTATTTGTGCCACCTGAAATTGTAATTAAAACCAAATTTATGTAACAGTTTAATAGAATCATAAGCTTAAATTCGACCACAAATATTTAGCTCAATTTGTGGGCAGTAAATATTAAAAGTTTTATAACTCTAATAAAATTCAATGCTTAATTTTTATTTTATGCACAAAAGTAAAAGATTTGCAGAATGTCAAAAAATGTTACGCAGAGGATTGAAGATATATACGGGTCATCCATTTAGTGGTTTCAAAACCGCCGGTCTGGCGAGACTGTTAGCTATTATCTGTCAGCTGGCATCTGAAGTGTCATTTACTTAGAGAGAGGTTTGCGAATATGGATCGTTTAGCAGCCGAAGAATGCGTAGGAATAATTAAAATTTAATACAAAAGTGGTGGTTCAAATGTGGGTATATTTCATGCATTACGGAGTAATTATGGTCGCCATAATCGACTTCCAAGGAGTTAGCAAGATTATAATGAAATTTTAAGAGACTGAAAGTGTTACTCATGGCCTGTGCATCATCATGTCGAACACATCATCGTGCACGTGTGGCGGATAATCTGAATTTCAATTCAGAGTACTATGGCTGTATGGTCTGCAATTGAAGATTATGAACTGGATTATATCGTCGACACCATTTTAAACTAACGAATGTGGAAAATGACATTTTTCATACTAGTTAGTTTCCAGGTCTACCCTATAAGGCCTTCTTGTGGCATTGTGTCGAAACGCTAAGGAAAGCGGAATGGCTCGAATCAGCAGTTTTTTTGGTCTCCTGAAAAGTATGCAAAATCTCATTCGTTAGTTCAATATGCTGTCGACGATATGTGGTTTCAACAAGACGGTACCACGAGCCATACAACACGAACAATTTTGGCTTTATCCCATGAGAAATTGCCAAAAAACGTAATTTTACGTTTTGGTCACTAACGATGTCAACTGACCACAAAGATCATGTGATTTGATGCCGTTTTGTGGGACTGTCTCAAACACGGTGTTTACGCAGATAATTTCCAAATTTTGGAGCGTTTGAAAACTATTATTTGTCAAGCTATCTCCAAGATACCAAAATGTGCGAAAGATTGGTCAAAATTACCTCAAAGGGATCCAACGCTGCAACCAATCCAGAGACGGTTATTTAAATGACATTGTATTTTATACATAATGGCAAGATATAAGCATTATAATGAAAAAAAAAAGTGCCAGCGAAACTGAAAAATGGAAAAACCAATGCAACAACAATAAATCACTATGAAGAAAGCATTTAAAGCTATAAGTAGCTTTCAACAGAATTCGTTTCATTAATTTCTAAGTAGACTGAACGATATCCGTCGGTCTGGTCAGCTGGGGAAATGATAACTGTAACGTTTATAGAATTTTCTAATTCAATACCTTTTTCCAAAATTCAATTCGTTCCCTGTAATCCTCATCCATAATCTGGAACCAAATTTCATATTTGCTCATTCATGAGTATTTCATACTTACCATTAGGTGCACACGGTGGACAGCGGATTACCAATGGCTCACGGGTAGTAAGTAAAGACTCTTATAAAGGGTGGCGCATAAGTAATGTTAACGGCGACAATATTGAATGCGTTCTTGTGCATCATTCGGTTAACTCGTGAACTAATTGCATCTTATATGGAAAAAGATATAACATACGTATGTAAAATTCTTTGCAAAGACCGCCTAGACATCTGTAATTGCTGAGAACGTCGCCTGGTAGAAGTTTCGGGGTTTTCCTCAATACTTGCTTGCACTCGAGCAATGGTTACTTCATTTCGAACTGCACGAGGTCTTCCAGCACGCGGAAGATCACAGTCAGCCCCTTGTTGCTCAAAACACCAAACCAATCAGTAAATTGTTAAAGCGCTAGGGGCATTTCGAACATGAAAGAAATTTCGATATAATCTGATCAATCAAATGCTGACTTTCAAAGTAAAATTGAACAACTTTGGTTCTTCGTCCTGTGCTGAGCCTTTCCATCATAAATTTCCCAATTATTATTTAGTTAATTCTGTAAAGAGACGAAAGAAAAAGACTTAAACAAAAAATGTATTCAGCGATCAAATTTTATCGTTACTTATATGCCACCCTATACAAGGATTATAGACGTGACAAATAAGTCATTACTCACCGCTCATGACCCATGCACAAACCATGTTACAAACCGTGAACTAGAGCCTCTATTTATGAAGTCGGTGAGTAATGAGCAACGATGGTTGCTCATGAGCCACATTAGCGAGAAATGAGAGATGCTATCTGTGCTCATTACTTATGAGAAATGAGTTTTGACTCTTAACTACAAGCAATGGACGTGAATCATGAGTAATTAATGAGCAATGGAAATTGACAAAAAATACTTATATATATATATATACCTATATATGAAATGACTAAAAATTATGAGATACTGGTGGCTCACCAATTGTACTACAATATGAAATTTAAATACAGGTGCGCAACTAATTTCTTTTGTAGATATTCAACTTTATTATGAAAACACGTTTACAAATGATTCATATAAAGTACTGCTCGTCACTTGCTACTACTTTTCCCATCTTTCTGGCAAAGCTGCAATTCCGACATGGTAAATCTAGCCGTCTTTTGAGGCTGTCCACGAATCTAGCCATTTCTTTATGTCCTTAATAAGTGGAACTGCTGGTCAGACAAACCGTGTGCCATCGAGCGGAACAAGTGATAATCGGACCGCGAATTTTTTGAAGACAGGGAGGTTTTACAGCTCGTAATAAATAACATCGACCTGGTTCCGACGACGTAGAAACATAACCAGGCAGCCCCCATGATTTTCTTCTTTTTCTGTAATGAATGAATGCTGTAATGAATTCATTTTTCAGTATTTGTTACAATACGCTAAAGAAAACCCTTCCTTTTTTGTAGCTGAAGCAGTTGTTCACAGGCGTAAAAACGATGCTCTACGCCTCTTAGTTTTAACTCATAAGGGACGCAAATTCCTTGCTTTTTGAATCATTCCCAACGAATGAATGAAAATGAATGAATGAAAATGAATGAATGAAAATGAAAATGAATGGTAACTCCTAATACTGAAGCTCTACCCACGTTTGATACGGATCCCCCCATCAAACAATGCCGTCAATTCAGTGCCTTTGAATGGATTTCGTCTTCCTTCACGCGAACGGTCGCCAATATCAAAATCACCGGCTTTAAAGTAACGGGAGCAATCTCGACACGTTGTTTCACTTAAATTAGCATCTTCATAAACGTTTCGCAGCTCTCAGCGAGCTTTGGCCGCCGTTTTCTTCGATTGGAAGAAGAAAATCAATACTTCCCGCATATGACGATTTTTTGGCACATAATCATACCTACTTATGTTCACACGACGAAAAGAATATGACGTCAAAAGAATATCACTATTGTGTCGAGGCGGTATGTTTACCATATGCCTAAGCTTGGCTCATGACGTTCAGGTTATGGCAGAATCGGCTAGCAATTACAGATGGCGCCATCTATTAGCAAACAGAGGGAATTAAGTTTCACGCTTAACACTTTTTTTTACTCAATATATTTCTTTTATTTTTTTTTTGTATTTTTTTTTTTTTTTTTTTTTTTTTTTGTACAGAAAATTTTATTTTATTTTATCTAACTAATTGGTTTCGTTTTGCACACCTCTTGCTTGACAAAACTCCGTAAAAAAAAGTCTGGTGCAGTCAGTGGAACGAGCGGAAAGTGGAGTTTCTGGATGTTAATTTATTTGGGTATTTACGCTGGAGCTCTGCCATCACCGATATCACATTTTGCTGGAACCAAATACTGTTGAAACGGATACGTCTTCGGCGCAGTTCTGGGTAAAAAATTTCTTCAGCATTTTTATATTGGGGTCCACATTGACAGTTGGCCGTAGCACGATTTGTACGCCACCCTGTATTAGCGCGATTGGGTTACGCTAAATAGCGTTAGAAAGATACAATTTCGTGCCTGAAAGATTATTCGGATAAGATTGTGATTACTTAACTCATGCGGTTTAAGCGCGTATCAAAGGCGAATATCAGCTAAGAGAAAATACACTGAATTTTCCAGGTTTTCTTTAATAAAATCGAAAGCACACGCACAGCTGAAAATGTGAACAGCGTTCATGGTCCCATTACTGTAAAAAATAATCTTACGCAGTTTTCGATTCATCCACTCCGTACCGGAAATTTGGTTGCCAAAGATACAACAAGGTCTGGAAATCCAATTGTTGAAAATATCGATAGAATATTGAAAATCATCATCAGCCATACAAGCAGGGTTTAGATTCTACAGAAGCTAAAAATTGCACAAAATTCCGTGTGAAACCATTTGAAGACTGGAAGCACTTTAAGTTCCATGTAAGTTTGATTCGTAAATTTGGAATCGAATGTCCATCTATGAATCGCTGCGAAACTATAACGAAATCGACACATTTCTGAAGCAGATGGTGACTGATAATGAAAAAGAGCTCATTTACGAAAACGTCAAGTGATGGAATAGCGGTGAGTCACCATAAACCGTGACCAATACAGGACTGACGGTCGAGAAATTTTGTGGCTTTTTTGATGGGTTTCGCAGGGAATCATCAACTATGAGCTGTTCTTCAACTGCTAAGCTCGTAAATTTAAATTGTAATCAACAATTGGACGTTTTGAAGAAAGCAATCACCCAAATCGCGGCAAGATATTTTCAATAAGAGAAGAATTATATGCCTTTAGGACATCACCAAGCACACAAATCGATAACGACTCACTAGGAGCTCTGGACGCTGGGTTGAGAGGTTATGGTGTATCTATTTTATGATGTGAACATGTTACCAATTTGTCTATGGCGAATGATTTTGCTGGTGAAAACTTTGCTTTAAGACGACCATGCGAATAATGATGAATGTTTCTATGAGAGAGCCCATAGTGAAATTATCTCCAAAATGGCAATAAGGTATCGAAGAAAATGGGGCATATTTGATCTAAACCGGATCATTCCAAATATACCAAATAGAAAAAGTATGCTTCAATGTCAAACAAAAATAAATAATTTATTTTTAATATACTTTATATATTAAGAATTTATTTAAAATGTTTATTTTTTTAACCTTAATTTGAACTTTTGTAAATAACTTAATGACTCTAAACGAAGGCCTTTTTTAAAGAATTACATTACAATTTTAAAATTACAATAGCGGCAAACTTATTTTTGTTATACAGTTTCGAATTTATTCAAAATTTCGGTTTTCTTTTAACACTTTGATGGAAATCGTCATTACCATATTCAGTCAACTTCGAAATTTCAGAGGATGGCATATGCTTTAAAATCTGTGGGGCGCTCTCCTATTTTTTTAAAGGTACACAATGATTCTTAGTCATATTATTGCGTTGCTATGTGCATCTTTAAATGTCATCTCTTGTCGAACGCGTCTTTTGCAAACTTTGCCCCCAAATTACTTAACATCTGAGGCAAAATTTCTCGACAATCACAAATGATAGGGGTGAGAAAAACCCGCAAAGAAATTCCAAAGAAAAACCGAAGAAATTGCAGCACAATGACAAACTTTGCTAACGAAATATTGTCGGTGATGAAACAGAAGCAGCAGCAGCAACATCAACACAAACATTGTCACACACACACACACACACACACATTCACACACATTCGTAAAGCGGGAGGTGTGTTTGAGGGGTTAAACAAATTCAAGAGAGCTGTGTTGGTGATTCAGTTGACACCTTTCAACCATCTTCCATTTGGAGAGGGAACATCGTTGTCAGATGTTTGTGTTAGTGTTTGAGTGTGAGCAAGAGCAAAAGCATACAGGAAAAACAGCGGCGGAAATGAAATGTTACTCTTATGAACCATAATTACATTTTTTACACCCACTTGATTCCTCTGTCCCTACCCTAAGTCATCCGTTTTACAGCCATTATGCTATTAAGACAAATAACCCTAAGTTCAAGGTGTGATGGCAAAGGGATGTCAGTGTAATGCAAAGAGGACACCAAATGATGATGCATGCATGACGATGGCCCCACAGCAAAGTAAACATCGCGTAATTGAAAATATTATAATTCATGTGAAGGAAAATATGATGACATCGCACTTTTCACGTGCACTGCTATGAAAGTGTTCACAGTCCTTTGAATTATTTTCACGTTAAGGAAATGAAAAAACCTAAAAAAAATAAAACAAAATTAAAATGACAAAAACTTGACAAACCACACTGTTTTATACAGTATAAAATGTGTCGAAATATTTTTGTGCAATAGAGGAAATTCTCGATTAAAATAAATTAGCAGCAATCACATTTTGCATAATGTTATCATTTAAATATTATTAAACGTCATTGTGATGAATAATTTTGAACAATATTTCAATTTTAACTACTGATAACCTATTTATAATGTCCCACTTAAATAGCTGTTTTGTCCATAAAATGGGTGACTAAAGAATGTTGCTTTCAAGATATTACTGAAAGCGTAAAAGAGAATTTTTCTTACGAAAATTATGTCGTAAAGATTTCCTGCGATTTAACAAAATGCTGCAAGTTTTCGTATAGCCATGCTTTTCTCCGCAGGTATGCATGAAAACTTTCCCACAAACTGGTTTCTCTTGGCTCCCAAGATCCCATGACTTTCTTAGCTTTGATATTTTCTTGTGAGGGTTATTGCAAGCAGGAAATGTCCAAGACAAAACCAGCGTACACTTGAATCATTTGAAGCTATTCTTTCGAACGATAATTGAGGAATTTCTTGCTGCATATTTCTAGACAGTGATGAATAAATATGCCGCGCTTGCTTCACTAAGCGTAAAAGTCGTTTAAATGCAGTTATTTTAATAAAAAGATGTAATTTGTAACATTTCTTAGTAGCACAACATTCATTAGTTGCCCAGTACTAAATAGCGAAAACCTACAGTATAACAAAAACAAAAAAAGCCTAAAAGTATGCTGCGAAATTCAATTGAATAAACCCTCTATAATGAAAATATGGTACTAAAAGTGGGATGTCAAACGAAACTACAGCGTTATTAACAAAATAATTCAACTTTCAGATGAATTAAAATTTATTGTAGACAAAATTAAAAATTCTAAATGAAGTAGGCTGTTTTTTGTAAATCATATTTTTCTTCTACTGAGATATACAAAATTTTTATAACATTAATATTTTTAAATTTTATAATGTATTTATTAATGAATTATAGAGAAGATATATTGTAATACTGTAATTTAATCAAATCGGCTTTAAGAATTAAAATTGCAGTGCTGAACAAAAATAAATTAAACTAAATTAAATTTGGAGGTGGCGTTAAAATGAAAATTTTCTATTTTACATTAAATTTTTTTACTTTATTTGCAATCTATTTCAACAATAACAAGCAAATTTGATGGTCTTAAATAATAACATGATGCGTTGATTTTCATTAAAATCAACCATATAACATACTTATCCATATTTTTGAAGTATTTGGATGTTTGAGTTGTTGGCCCTTTCCCAAAGCTCAATACCGTAAGTCTGAATAGGTTTGATAATAGTTTTAAGAAGCAATACTATATTTTTTGATCTCTGTCCTAGCAGCCAATAAATTCGTTTGATTTTATTGTCTAGTTCTTTTATCTTTGCTGATATGTCAGATTTCCACGTAAGACGTCGTTCCAAGTGAAGTCCAAGATATTTTGCAGTTTTTGTTAGTGCCTTTCAAGAGCACTGGCAGACAATTTTCCCTCCGTAAGGTAAATGAAATGTGGCAAGATTTTTCAGTGTTAACTGTGATATTCCACTTTGTTAGCCATTGCTGTAGAGTGTCGAGCTGCAGTTGCAATATATTTGAGGCTTCAGATGAAGAGCGAGCATAAGAAAGCGGTAACATCGTTGTTGCAACAGTGATGTCTTCTCTTGAGGGTATATCATATGTAAAAATAGTCTACAATGCAGGTCCCAAAAAGCTTCCTTGTGGGATACCTGCATCGATTTAATAGATGATGTTGATTTGAAAAAATATTAAAATTTTGAGGTGATATTAAAACGCAAATCTTCGATTTTAATAAATCATAAATCCAAATTTGTAACTGACGGCATAAATTTGACATATTAGCCCACATCTTGACAATTATCCTTATATTGACAGTGGTGTCATAAATCCCTTAAAAATAGTATTTTTTGCACTTTCATGCTGTTATCCGACAGGGCTACATAGTTTTCTCAGTTCATAAGTTCAAAAGAATTGTTTATGGGAGTTTTGTTGCCACAATTTAAATTGTGACAGACAATTTATATTGGACAACATCTAATGAAAATGGACGTAATCGAATCATGGTGGGCCGATTCAAACGGTGGCCAAGCCGGGATTGACGGACGGTTTTGCAGTGTGTTTGAAGGGATTAATAGAAATGCCAAACTCTTAACTGGGACCTGTACACTCAACAGCTAGACCATTCAAAGGAATCAATTGGCCAGTAGCGGGCAGATTTTTCCAATAGAATAAAGGAATTGCGCACAATAAGCACGAAGTCAGGCCACACAGAAGCTTTATAAGATTAGTTGGAAAGTTCTTACGTATCAGCCAGATCACACAGAAGTTTCACAAGCTTAGTTGGAAAGTTCTTAGGCATCTGC
>JAHXMU010000534.1:73542-122728 GCA_019455685.1 Philornis downsi | reverse complement strand
CAGCCAGATCACACAGAAACTTCACAAGCTTAGTTGGAAAGTTCTTACGGATCTGCCAGAGCACACAGAAGTTTCACAAGCTTAGTTGGAAAGTTCTTACGCATCTGCCAGATCACACAGAAACTTCACAAGCTTAGTTGGAAAGTTCTTAGGCATCTGCCAGATCACACAGAAGTTTCACAGGCTTAGTTCGAAAGTTCTTAGGCATCTACCAAATCATACAGAAGAAGCTGCACAAGCTTAGTTGGAAAGTTCTTAGGCATCTACCAGATTACCAGCTGAAAATAATTCATGTCAATGGAAACAAAACTTCGTAAACAAATTCTTTAAAACTCTTTACATGATATCAAATAACATTTAAAGCCATCCGGTCCATTAAGGTTAATTTTTTCTTCATTTAAAAATGGTTTCCATTCCGTTCACTCTTTAACCTGTGGCATGTGTTTTTATACCTACTCCAGAAGGTGATGCACAACAATGAAACACGTAGAAGGTAGTGTTTGAAGTGTTCAGTATTTTTTGACCAAATATCTTTCATGACTTTTTAAGTTGATTGATCGGCGCCCATCTGTTTGGCTGATTAGTTGATAGACATGACAATTTTCGTAACGCCGTACACTATATCTACTAATCCCTTCTGGTACCCCCATACAAATTGACCGATTTCCTAAAACTATTTACTCGTCTACTGTAGTGAGCCCGATTGCTGTCCATTATATAGCTTTATATGATGTTTGGCAAAATTAAATTAAAAAAAATTACATGAAATTTGATATTTCTTTTATAAATGATCGATTTATTTTATAGCTTCATATCTTTCAAGCAGTTAAGCTAAAATTCGGTCAAATTTGCTACACTTAAGATCTTAATAATATAGGCGGTGTGAATAAAATTGTGAAGTAATGTCAAGCCTTTTCTAATACAGGGTGATTTTTCATCGGTAATTTTTAGTCAGGTGGCCGCAGTAATTTATATATTTCTCATATGGAAAAGTTTGGAAATAAATCAATCAAGTAACCACGACTTTTCTGATACCTCTTGTACAAATTAATCGGCTTATCAAATTCAATACTTCCTCTGCTAATTACAATGCATAATAAAACTTGAAAAAAATAACAAAATCCACAGGATAAATACGTCTTTACTGGTACCTACCACATAAATTGCTTAATTCAACCCAAGTATTTACCAGGTTCATATCTTTCATTCTACTATTTTAAATTCAGTGCAATTTAAGAAACATCATAATTCCGTTTGTGTGAATTATCATCGCTTCCCTTAGGGCTCCTAACACAGAAATTGGACGATTTGGCAAAAATTAATGAATGATAGGTTTATTTAAAATTTATTACGGTTTAAGCACATGTCAAAAACGAACACCAGCTAAGAAAAAATTCGCCGTATTTTACAGTTTTCCTTCGAAAAACTGGAAAGCACAAACCAGGTGGCTGAAAGTGTAAACACCGTTCAAGGTCCTGTTACTGTAAAAACCATTTATACGCAATTTTGATTTCGTCCGCTCCGTACCGGAAATTTGGTTGTCAAAGATGCAACAAGATCTGGAAGGCCAGTTTTGTTGAAAATATCGATAGAATAACGAAAATCACCAACTTTGGCAGTCATATAATCAGTGCTTAGATCCTCCAGAAGCTAAAAAATCCACAAAATTCTGAAGACTGGAACCACTCAAGCCCAAACCAACTTAATAGTATAATATATATAATAATATATAATAATAATAATATATAATAATATATATAATAATCATAAATCGAATTTCCATCTATGAATCCCTGTGGAACCCTAACAAAAGCGACTCATTTCTGAAGCAGATGGTGACTGATGATGAAAAATAGTTAGACTACTATAACGTCAAGTGACAAATTTCGTGATGGAAAAGCGGTGACCAATTCGAGATTGACAGTAGGGAAAGTTTTGTTGTGTATAAGACGTTTTGGCAAAAATGAAAAGTTTCTTTAAAATTTTTAAGTATACCGCAGTAAGCTATAGTTACGATTATTTAATTGTCTAAGTTAAATTTTGCCTTTCATATTGCGCCTCCGAGTAATTTCAGTAGTTTTTGATAAAAACCGTCAAATATATTACGCCCTTTCTGGCGTTTGCACGGCGTTACTTTTGCATCACTGCAAAAAAAAAAAAAAGTTGAGTGAAGGTATAGATGATCCGGTTTGTCGGTTACTTAGTCATATTAATGGTAAGTGAGCGCCCACGAGTTACGTTCCAGACGTAACCAAACACCGTATTTTCGTCAAAACTACTTTCCTCCCAAAAGACATATTTCACAGAAATGCTGAAAATGTTTTTCCCACAAAATTTTGCATAGTTGCAAAATAGATTCGACACATTTTTGGCTCAATGCAATTATGCTATCAGTAATTCAAGAGCATGTTTTCATTGACGTAAGTCATGTTAAGAGAAGAATGTTAAGTTAGTCTTAAGATTCACTTCATCAAAATAAGTTGAAGTGTTGTAAATAAATAAAAATTCTCTGAGCCCTCAGGCTCTTATTACGTAATCCGCGTGACAACACTATTCATTGCAGTCTGGAATTATTGCTTTAAATCATCCAAATTTGTTGGATTGATTCATAAACTTCATATTTGCAACAATCACTGAAGAAGAAAACTTCACTCAATATGGTAGGAAGACTTTTATGTGCACTTGGAGCATCTTAAAAATCAGTTTATAGGGGAAAAATATTACTGCAATTCTGCCGTAATGAGCTTAATTCTATGACAAGTTGCACCATATTGTAGTTGAAAAGAATCCTATTTCGACTAAATTCCATAAAGAAAAAACAAATCGGCATCTCCAAGTAACGTCTTGATAGAAACATTCTTCAGAACAGCTATATAAGAAAGCACTAAAATTTTAAAAGTCCAAACAAAAATTTATATTTTTGGTTCATTAAAGAGAACATTATAGTTAAAAATAAGTAAATTAGCGATGCCATAATACAACGTTATAACATTTCAGTAAATTAATATAATTTAATTTATATGATTTCTGCTAATATTGACTTCATAGCATTGAAAGGAGGTTAATTCTCATACGTTGTGGAAATTTATGAAACAAATTAAATAACTGTCCTTGAAAATTTGTGAAATTCGACATGATAATTTATCATTTTTAGAGCTTCAGTTTCATTAATGTGAATATATCATTATCATTAAGATGTTGTTTGTTAATTACTTGTTGTTGAACGAAATTTCAACTACGATATGTACAAACAGGTAGTAATAAATAAGAAGACTGCACAAGAATTTTAATCAGGATAGCTGACGTTTACATACTCCACTCAACGTATTTTGTTTTGAAGCAAAATTGGAAGGAGCTCTAGAAACAAAGTGATAAATTGTTAAGTTCCTATGGAAATACTCCAAACAAAGACTCTGCAAAAAAAAAAACAAATTGAAATTTTTTAGATTTCTGTTGCTTAGAATTTCTAGGCGATCCATAGATTTTAACAAAATCAAGTAAGTTTTATGTGTGATACCTTAAAGGAAGTGGCAATGTGGTCCATTTTTATTCACATAGCAAAGTTTATTATTTGCTGATGCATTCTAAATTTAAAAGAAAGATATAAAAACAGGAAAACACGGGTTACATTCAGTACTTTGTGTGGATGGCAGTAGCCAGAAAAGGCGTGGCTATTCGGTCACATTTTTTAAATTTTATCAAACCTTATATACAAGTGACAAGAATCTAAATGACTATAGTTTACGAATTAGGAATTCAATTTCTATAAAAGGGCCAGTTTTTAAGAAAGTTAAATGAAAGGCTTTGGCTTTTCCCATTTTTGTTCTCGGAATGAAGAATGTATATATAACTTCTTGAAAGATGCTAAGTTAAAAATATTAATATTGAATACATCATTTGTATGGGACCTATTCTTTGTTGGGTTTCCTCAAGTTTCAAAGAGAATTATAAATTACTGTGGTGGACACAAATCTAAGCTACTACAGGCTATCAATTAGAAATTACAAAGGAAAATTTTGAATTTCGGATAACTGGCCAATTTGTGTGGGAAGTACCAGAAGACCTTGCTTTGATAAACACACAACGCGTATCTTATTTGTTCGATCGAATTGTATGGAAGGCGCCAGAAGATGCGTGGTTAATCGATGGTTTTTTTTTTAAAATTTTTACCATTACGAACCAATAAAATAGACAACATTTTAAGTTACTGCAATCTGCAAATAGAGAGTTAAATCGTTCAATTTTTATTAGAGCTACCAGAGCAGAATGCACGGGAGCTCAACGTGGGTCTCGCTGTGAAGGCCTTACCAACGGTGTGCGAAACTTTAGGGATGTTACAATGCGATTGCCAACACCCCCCTGGGATAGCCAAGTAAAACTTGGACTATCTAGGAAAAGGGACTGAAAATTTTGGTATTACCGCAATTATCAGCTCTTTCTTCCAGTAGCTACCAGAATAGTACGAACTGGTTTAATGTTAGGCTAAGCCAAATTTTAATACGTTTCCTAAAGTTACCATCAACCAGCTAGCCAGACAGATGAAAGTCGCTTAATCGATTTAAAAACAATAGTTTAATCGATACATATTGTTAGTAATACTTGGCACATTGTACGTTCCCTTTTGGGTGTTAAATTTTTGCAGTATAAAATCCAGTCTTTTAAAAAGCTGGCTTGGTAAATCCTGTCATGCGTACTATCGTATAATTAAAATATATGTAATATCCGATGTTGTTGATTTCATGACTTTAATGCAGTCATTATTCGCTCATGCTGAAGAAATTTATGCAACAATTCAGGTACAAATTTTCAGAAATTCAAAAAATTTAACAAAAATTTTACATTTTTAGGGCATGAGGGTAAAATAATATGTGAAATGGGAAGATGTAGTTTGTCAGTTTCATGTCGTTAAACGAAATTGCAATTACTTACATTCAGTTAGCAGTGCATGCATTTTATTATTATTACTCATACGAATAATTACATTTGCAGTGTTTGATATTAACATTACTTATACGCTTATCTTGAATTAAATCACTCATACGGTGGCAGTCACTCGTATCAAATTCCAATTACTAGTACATACTAAAGACTAACAGCGTGCATAAAGGAACTGAAGATATTATTACTAATACGTAATATTTCCCTTGAATAATAGCATTCACAGGTATCCTTATATACATATATTCACATTGGAAGCTTACTAAAATCTCAACTTATCTATTTCTCGATTTTAAAAACAAAGTTAAATGAAAGTTAAATATAAAGCTATGATTTCAATGAAGCTTGTATTTTATTATAATTCGTGAACCTGGCCATAATACACGAAATACAATGTCATTTAAATGACCGCCCCTGGATTGGTTGCCACAATGGATCTTTTAGAGGTAGTTTTCAACCATTTTTTTCGGACATTTCGGTTGGTATCTCGGCGATAGCTTGGCGAATGTTGGTTTTCAAATGCTCTAACGTTTGGGGGTTATCCGCATAAACACGGTCTTTGATGCAGCCGCTCAAATAAAAAAAAAAAAAAAAAAAAAAAAAATCTAACGACATCAAATCACACGATCTTGATGAACAATTGACATCGGCGGTGGCCAAAACATGAAATTTCGTTTTCTGGAAATTTCTCATGCAATAAAGCCAAAGTCGGTTGTGTTGTTTGTCGGTCTTTTTGTAACCACATATCGTTTAGTTCATAATTTTCAATAGCAGGCCAAAAAAAGTTGTTTATTACACTGCCTTAGCGCTCTGAATTGACGGTAATGGTTTCTTCAGCATCATTTTTTGAAAAATATGGCCCAATGACAACTCCACGTCTTAATGCGCACCACTTTTTCCGGATGCAATGGCTTTTCCATAACCACTCCTGGGTTCTCCGAGCCCCATATGCAACAATTTTGCTTGTTGACATAATTACTGAGTGAGAAATGAGCTTTTTCCCTGAAGAAAATTTTCTTCGATTGAAAATCCATGTTTGAATTATCACTTTTGTAGTAAGTTATACTATAATATATAATATAATATATATATATAATTATTTTTACCCGTTTTCCAATTATTAAACTACCCATATTCGTAAACTACCCATAAATTCATTAAATAAATAGCAAATCAGATGACAGGCGTTTAACTGCTGACAGCCTTGCAAGACCGACAGTTTTGAAACCACTAAATGAATAACTCGCTGAAATAAAAATATCCGTAATATCTCTGCGAATACTCGAAGCTGATAGTGGATGGTGTTGTTCAAATTTATTCCGCAACTTTGAACCGCTGTTGAAACATATCTCAATCCTGATTCGGATATTGGAACCATTGCTGTCATGAAAACAATTACTTATGAAAGCCCCTCTCATCCTAAGGGAACGGTTAGATATTTTAAACATTTTCCCGTAGAATTCACATAAATTTGAGTAACTTTTTGTGGAACTCATAAAACTATACCACCTAGGAAATAGTTCACTGGAGTTCAAATGATTTCCTCACATCTTTATCGAAAACGAATTCATAAGATTTGCCTCTCAAACCAATGTAGTTTGTAAAGGTCTGTTTTCTGTCGTAGTTATGAAAGTATAATTTTCACAGGGACTCGTCACGAATAACACAAACTTTGCTAACCGCCAAAAGTTGTGCTGCGACTTTTTTTTCCATTTACTCACTGCTAGTTGCCGTACAGAAGAAGAAAACAATAACAAATGTCAGGCAGACATGTGCCATAAGAAAAGGAAGAAGGAGCACAAGATAACGAACAGGGGCAATGGTAAATCACAGTGCATAATAAAAACAGAGACCATGACTATGTTACGCAAAGTTCAGATGCCAGTCTCTGATGTGGAGGTAAACTTGTGAAATGTGAAACTTTTCAAGTATGGTCTTTTGGACATTTAACAGGAGAATGTTGATTGTGTTAGAAACGGATGTATTGACAATGCTGTGGACTTTATGTTAGAGCTATGTTAATCTCTGTTGTAAAGTCCCACTTTTAACCTCATAGAATATGGGTCATTATGGTAACATTTCCATAACTGCTGTTGGTTTTTAACAGGGCAATGCTATGCTGTATGATGTGTGATATTGGCAGTTGGTATAAAATCCTATGTTGCTGTGATGTTAGCCTCAGTTTCAACGATTTTATGCTCGGTAACGGTTATACGGCTGAAATCATAACGGTTGCCCTGATGATTTTTGTTCGGTTCGACTACTCTCTGTTCCGGGTATTTATTTTTCTGTCATTCCTTACGACATGTTAACTTACTGTTTCTAACGCCACTACTAACCTACTCAAGAGTGCTCGTTTAAACGAAGTCAGAAAGTAAGAAGGGGGTTATCGCAAAAGAACCCCTTTTGGGAAGTTGCCGTTTTATTTTGGTCACTTTCGGTGTGTACAAATTGTTGCTTTGCTTTGAATCAAAAATAATCGCAAGAAAAGTGTGTATGTGTATGTGTGTGTGTATTGGGAAATGTGCGTACATGAATGGCTAAATGTTCCGTTCTGTTAATGAAAGAATTCTATGTAAAAAGGCGTTTGGCGCCTGTCCTCGTGTCCTACATCTACTGTTGATTGCTGATGTTTATTTATCAATCAGTGAATGTTGGCTGGTTGGTTGTTTGATTTGGATTCAACAGTTTGTACTGTAATGTAAACACAAAAGGCTTACATTCCGGTTACAGCAATTATGTTGTGTTCTTTTCGCAGGCATTAAGGAGTTGTTTTCCTTTTTTTTCTTTAAAGAATTTATGGGTTCAAACGTCGAGTGAATTGTTAAATTCACATGAGAAATTTCACACAAAATTACTAAGCGGCAATAAAGTAATACAATAGATTATTTGGCCTAATTGGCGTCCGGTACTTACCTATATGCATGATTAGCCATAAAATCAAATTGCTAAGACGTGTGTATAACAACATTCATACGTATAGTAGGTGATACGATTTAATAATGATCATACGTAATGCGATACAAACATAGCTTAGAGACAGGAAAAGGAATGAAGGCATAATTTGATACAAATTGTGTAAAAATTTTATAGTCTTTTTATTAAAAACAATATCAAGCGAGTGAAGACACAGTATGTTTGTCAAATGGTTAGGTGACTTTTGACAAAATAATTAAAATTTGATAATAGCGGGTTATCTACTTAGTGGTTTGAAAACCGCCAGTCTGACAAGACTGTCAGCTGTTAAATACCTGGCATCTTAAGTGCTATTTATTTAAAAAATGGTTTGCTTTTGACGAATACGGATAGTTTAACCACCGAAGAACGCGTAAAAATTGTTAAAACTTACAAAAAAAAAGTGGTGATTCAAATGTGGGCTTTCACTCAAACAAAATTTTCTACGGCAGTGAAGCTCATTTCTCGCTCGGTAGTTAAGTCAAGAAGTAAAATTGTTTCATATGCAGCTCGGTGAATCTAGAAGTGGTTGTGGAAAAGCCATTGTATTCGGAAAAACTGACTATTTGCTGCACATTATGAAGGTGGATATGGAGGTGTCATTGGGTCGTATTTTTTCCAAAACTACCTCAAAAGAATCAACTGCTGCAACCAAGCCAGAGGTGGTCATTTAAATGACATTGTATTTCGTACATAATGGACCAAGCATTATAATGAAACAAAATTTTCATCGAAATCATAGCTTTATGTGTGCTTTATTTAATTTTGCCTTCGAAACCGAAAAATGGATAATTCTATGCTAGAATACGAATTTCGAGATCTACATTTGTGACTCTGTGGCCAGGCACAAAAGGGAAAGTAAGATGTGATTACAATAAATTTGTTTATTGCTCATACCTTTGGAAGAAAAGAAGAGAATATAAAAAAAATAAGTTAAAGCAAATAAAGAAAGAAATTCTTTGGAAATTAATATTTATTTTCCGGAATGTCGAAAATAGAATTGTTTGCAAAAATTTTGTTACTATGGACAACCTGAGCATAACTATTATTGTAATGTGATTTATTAGTCATTGTCTATGAGAGGAAGTCTATGAGAGGCGTGTGCTATTGAATAAATTGATAAGAAATGTAATAAAGACGTATAAACCTGTTCCTGAAGTTTGGTTTTTGTATTTGTTTGGTCATAAAATGAAATTTGATGAAACGTACGTATGATTACATAGGTAATTATCGGTACTCATACGTATAGAAGCTGTTGCTTTGTTACGACATAATATTAATCATACTTAACGACACATAATGTTTTTCGAATATGATCAAAAAGAATTAAGAGTAATTAAAAACTTAATGTAAATTTAGAAAACGTAATTTAATCTCCAATTAAATAATATCTTAATCGCGAAAAAATTGAAAAATTAATTGTGACAGAATATTGTAGAGGTATACACTTTTGCTCAAGCTTTCGATAAAGTTTGGCACGATGGTCAAATGATAGAAATTAGGAAGCATCTGCCGGGAAATGTGCACACACACCATTTCAGTCATACAGTCATGGACAGTAGAAAATTTAGTGTAAAGTATGGTAAATGCTATACAGATAATTACCCTATATTGGCAGGCGTCCCTCAAGGCAATATCATTGGCCTTCAACTATACCTTATTGTTACAGGCGACATTTCGGTTGATCCTAGAGGACCTACATCAATTTGTGCAGATGATACTGCACTGATATGTAATCACAAGGATCTTATTCAAGCTGCAAATATCCTCCAAAGTTACCTCAAACACACTGAAAAAGGACTCATCGACTGGAAGATAAGATTGCACGAAAGTAAATGTAGACCAGTGGCATTGACACTAAACCTCAATACATGACCAACTTTTGGGCTCAACAATATCGTTATTCCGCAGAGCTCAGAAGTTACCTACATTGGCTTCCACCTGGACGGAAGTCTGACTCGGAGAAGACACATTGAGGCCAAAAAGACGCAAATGAACTTGAATATTAGGCAACATCACTGGCTGCTTAATAAACACTCAGGCCTTAGCCTAGATAGTAAGGTGTAAGTAAGTAAGGTATGGGAATAAATGTGGTGTAACTCCGAGGCAATGCAAGCCTTAACAACACGAATAAAATTTAAAGGGTTTAATCAAAGATGTTACGCAACATGGCACGTGAGCAACTATAGTGTGCATAAGGACTTTAAAATACCTTATGTGGAAAAAGAGATAGTAAAAATTAAAGCAAACGTGCGGCCAGGGTAGAACATCACTCAAATATCCTAGTTAAAAACCTTGGTAACCCTCCTGCACCTTGCAGACTACGCAGAAACGACTTTGTGGTCGAATAAAACAAGCTGTTCGGTTAATCATATAATTAGTATTCAATTCAATATTCATTGCAACATACGAGCTACGAAACCACAAGCTGTCATGAGCACTTGATTCCTAAGTTAACCTCTGCCGATGTCAAAGAACCACGCAAAAAAGAAAACATCCAGCTAAAAACCACGAGGAAATGATTCAATTACTTAGTGTTAGGCTTTCATAAGGCAGTCCTTCAATAATAAAAACAGGGCAGAATTCCGCAATAAATTATTACAACCTCGAATTAGGAACAAAATGAAGTGAGTGAAGAAATAGTACCTTTGTCATATGAGAAATTATTTGGCAAATTTGTAATAATAACTGTATAACTTAGACTTTCATAATATTACGATACCAATTCACTGATTTACTGTCGTGATTAAGTGGTGTGGTTATATATTCCGAAAGGAACAAACGCTTATTTGCTTGGAAATCGGTGCAATTAAGAACTGAACCGAAATTTGATCACTCATACGTAATCATATGTATACATTTATACAGGTAAAAATAACACACCCAAGTACAAAGGAACAATAAGACATGATTATTGAAAAATTCTACAAACGATTTCTATGAAATTCATAACAATTTTGCAGAATATCATACGAGAGCAATACGATTTATTGGCTATTCTCTATGAAAGAAAATTACATGTACTTATGGTTAATGGAAAATATACACATAATATCCATACAAATGCTAGCGTATGTTAGCGGTAATAAACGTACGAAGAATATAAGAAAAAAACACATAAAATATTTTTCCCGGCATTTTGCCTTTGTATCTGGTGGCCACAAAGTTAAACTTCGAAAACGTTCGCATGCTTGGAAGCAATAAAATTAAAATTATTAATACTTATAGGCACGGTAGGTGTTGCTTCGTTACGATATAACCTTAACCATACCCAATGTCATATAATATTTTATTAAGCGAGACAAAGAGGAACAGATACTTCACTAAATGCAAACTCTGCAATATGATAATACAATTTTAAATTAAAAACAGAATCAAGTGAGTGAAGTAATAGTAGTTTTGTTATGCGGACAATTACCTTTCGAAAAATTGTCAAAATAGTTACCATGGTAACTTTGCAAACTACTTTTGTGACAACGCGACGTAGTTAATTAACCCAAGAGGAAACATTTGCATATGATAAATTTGATCAATTTTCGATTATAATAATATCACTCATACGTAAATATTTTTACACGAGTACAGATTCATTTATATGCAAAACTCAGTCTCAAGCACAAAAAGAAAATGAAATATGATTATAGAAAAGATCTACAATTTTACTCAAGCCTTTAAAAAAAAATTTCTTCGAAATAGCAGATTTGAGGAATAACGTAGGTGATGTTGTTCACAGGAATTTTGTTATGAACGACAATCTGAGTATGAGCATTGTAGCCCTGTGATTTATTACCCATTCTATATGAAGGAAATTACATACTTACTTTTTATGACCGATTGATAAAATACAACACCATATTTCTACACATGTTAACACGTGTTGGAGGTTAACACAGGAACGCAACAAAAACTTCTATAAAAAGAATAAGGAATATAAAAAGGACCCATAAAATTGTCTTTGTATTCGATCGATTATATACTAAAATGTTTAATATTTTTGTATAGCTGAGGCTGTAGTTGTCATTATTCATACGTATAGGATGTGTTGTTCCAATATAACATTAATCATACGTAATTGAATTTAGTATTTACGAAATGTGCCTAAGCGTTATAGTTTGAAAACTTAAGAATAACGTAAAACTAAATCCAAGCTTTGAAAACAATTTAAAATTATGCAATAAATATAATCAAATGAGTGAAAAAATTTTGGTTTTACTAGGGTATGTACAAAACTAGCCTTAGTTTAAAAAAATATATTTATATTTATTTATATAATATTAAGCCGTCAAAAGCAAATGAACCCTGTGAATTTGTAACCATGCGAAGAATTGGTCACCGTTAAGCAATTTAATATTTCCTTTCCAAAGGTCTCAGTTTAACCAATACAAAAGTCGACCTAGATTATAATCTGGGGGAGCCTGCTCTTTCGCTTCTTCGTTGAGGGTTGTAAAATATTGGGTAGCAGAGTTTAAACGAGACCGTACGAGCTGTCAAGACGAACACCATAGTGGTTGACCATTTCAGGTGTCCAAACCAGACGCGGTTAAGAATATCCATAAAATGGTAGCGAATGGTCGTCGGCTGAAGGTGCGTAAACTAGCTGAAATGATAGACATTTCAAAAAGTAATACACATCGTATATTGACCGAAGATTTGAAGATGAGAAAGTTGTGCGCAAGATAAGTGTTGCGCTTGCTATCTATAGAGCAAAAATAGCGTCGTGAAGATGCTTCAGAAGGGTGTGGTTAGTTTGGCGATGTTTCACCGCAATAAAGTCGAATTTTTGCGTAGATTTATAGCCATGGATAAGACATGAGTGTACCACTTCACACCTGAGAAAAAGGAGGTGATCAGTCAAAGCAGTGGACTCTAATAAGATAATCTTATCCAAACAAGTCAGGCTAGGTCATGGCGTCTGCTTTTTGGGAATGTTTTTGTATATTATCTTCAAGAAGGAAAAAATCATCAATGGCGAATATTATGCTAATTTATAACAGCGTTTAAGTGATGAAATTAAGGACAAAAGGCCGCATTTGGCGGAAAAGGCAGCGTTGTTTCATCAAGGTAATGCTCCAGTTCACACATCCACTTATGTGATGGCCAAAATTAATGAATTAAAGTTCGTGTCGCTTCGTCACGCATCCTACTGGTTAGATTTAGCTATTTTCTATTACCAAACTTTAAATAATGGCTCGGTGGTAAAATATTTGCCAAGATTTGCATTCATGCCCATTTCCTAGCCTACTTTTCTTAAAATTCGACACAGTTAATTATTCCAGGAGGGGGAAAGTTTATATAGCTGAAAGTTTCTATAGCTGAGTAAAAAATGGAACGGGAATTTAACTGAAATTGGCAAATAATAATACTCATACGTACGAAAAACGTGTTTAAAAAGGTAAAGTTAAAATAGGATTGTACGATATTGTGATTAAAAGTGAATATGAGACATAATCATCAAAACTTAAAAAAGAAGATAAATTTTACATGTAAAATTAATGCAAATTGAATACTAGAACATCGTGAAAATTCATGCAAGCAACTAGTTGAGGATATTTTTAAGAATTCGAGAAGAAAAATAACAACATTATGTGGAAATGCCAATGTTAATTACAAATAAAGAAAACAAAAATCGTAAAACTCGTTCGAATTTTTTTTACATAGCACATTTGTGTTTCAATTATTTTACTATTACAACCTCTATTTGTAATTATCCAAAACGAAATGATTCAAACATCTAATAAATTTGTCTTGCAAATTGTGTAGTAATTAAACTAAAATTCGTGAAAATTGTGCACAAAACTTCTAAGTGAAACTAATGTAGAAAGTTTGTTGAAAAAAGGCATGAGAATAATTAAAGTGATAACGTTTATTTAGTAATAATTTAACAAAGAACAAAATTACAGGTGTGGATAATGGAAGTGGATAAAAGTTGATAACATCTAAAAGCTTTTTGTTTTATCTAGAGTTAATGTTGCTAATTCTCAAAAACATATTTCAAATACATACGTTTTTATCCTCTAATAAAAGCGCGGTTTACTTAATTTAAATAATACTGCGTCACTCATACGTACAGTGGTAGTGGAAATTGATAGTTGCTTAAAAAAATGCATCAAAATTTCAGGTCACCAAGTTTAAATAAATACTCATACGTTGCGACAGTGGAAATATTATTGATGATCAAATTCGTAGCACTTATACGTACAAATGGCTTGTAGTGTTAAAAAACGCTATAACTAATACGTAAGGATGTATTTACACGAAGAGGTTTGTCCAAACCAAAATAATTATTTAAAAATGTATATATTGAACAAAATATTCAATGCACTATGTTTCAAAACGCTTAAAAAACTCGCTTAAAGGTATTGTTAATAATCTTTTAAAGTTGGCGAGGACTTTGAACGCTATTTATCGTCGAGTTTGTTTACAATGCCTGATCTTCACAGTTCGTTTCAAGTGTGTTTTGCGATTTTTTACAATGGACAAAAATATCAAATAAAAAAAAAAATTGTGAAAAATGAAGCCTTAAGCTGAAGTGATTTTTATTAAAAAAAAAAAAACACGTTTACGAAGTGCATTTAAAAAATAAGATGAATTTTAACTTTTCTCAAAAAATATTTATTTGTTTATCAATTTCACATTTATCTCCTTCAAAGTAGTCCCCCTCAGATATAATACACTTATACCAGCGTTTTTTTCCAATTCTCGAAGCAGTTCTGATATGCACTTTTAGGAATGTCCTTAAGCTCTCTCGGCGATTCGGTTTTTATCTCCTCAATTGTCCAAACCGCCGTCCTTTTATGGGTCTCTTCAATCTTGGGAACACGTGTATACAAGTTCTACTGTGTTTTCAAAAGCGGTTGATATGAGATGCAAGATTTGGTTCTCACCGACCGGCCACCAATGACTGAAGTTAACAGTCACACTGCGAATGAAATGGTGAGTAACAATTGTAATTTTGTTTTGAAAGAGACATCTGGTGTATTGTCCATGAATTGTCATCTATCAAATCAGCTCGTACCATTTTACACCACTGCTTGGTATGCAACGCGTTGCCGCTCATTTACTTCCAAAAGAACTGAAAATTCTTTGTTGTAGACAAGCTGAAATGATTTGATTTTAATTCCCTATACATAAAACGTATTATAATTGATGATGAAATATGCTTTTCTTTCCGATTAAAGGGAAACCGTAAAAAAAACGCATCAAAGTTGATCAAAAGTCAAGATAATGTGAACAACTTTTCTTGATTATCGTGGCGTTATGCACTCAAAATTCTTGTCAGTCAGAAGCAAAGATTATTTGGGAAAGCAAATTGGTAAACAAAAAATCAGATCTGTGGCTAAAAACTTAAAACATTTTGCACCACAATAACGCATTATCTCAAAAGGCTATCAATGTGATCGAATGTCTGTCCAAAAATTTAACAAACGTCATTGAACAACCACCATACTCATCTGATGTGTCTCCAACTAACTTTCTTCTTTTTCCAAAATATAAATTGCCACTTTCAGATATCCGTTTTTAGTTGATAAATGACATAAAGGCGAAATCAAGCTTTAAGTCGAAGTTATTCAAGAGAATTCTGTGTTTGACGGTTGGATTTCAGTTTGAAAGCCTCCCAAAGCGAAACAATGAATTTAGATTAATAAAAAAAGTTTGCATATATATAAAGGTATTCCGTACATTTTAAAATTTATGTGTTCAAATAAAAATATTTTCAGATATGAGCCTAGAACCCATTAAATTCAGTGAAAATTGCTTCGGTCAACTCTAAAGGTATTTGCACTTAAACGTTTATGTGAATAAAAAAAAGTATACCTAAATATGAATGGTCATTACATGACAGATTAAAAGAACGAGTGTGAATTCCTTAACTTAAATAATACAAATATAAGTATTAGTGAGCATTCCGACTAACCAACATCGAAGACTAAGTACTTCCATGCAGCTGCAATTTGCATAAAAGAACGAAGTAAGCAACGTTACAACATAAAGATTATTTTGCGTTTTTAAAGCATGATTATGGTTCATGAACAAAATGAATTTTTAGTTATTTGCCAAATGATGTTGGCCTGAAATTCATATAATTGCAGTGAAAAATAAATTAATAATAATCATACGTATGATAGGGCTTGTAGTATTAGAAAATAATATTACTCATACGTGAGATTATACTCATATAATTTTTTCGCATGATGGAGGAATACAGAGAAAACGATGGTTAAACAAAATAACACACTGCTTCTAACGAATAATATCGTTTATACGTGTGGCTGGCAAATCACGATGAATGTTTATTAGAACTTCAACATATTCAACATATTAACAAAAAAAGTTTGCATTTGCGAAAACACGAAACATACTAAAAATGGAAAAACCTTGAAATCTGGAAAAATACGTGATTCTATTAGAAGTTCAACTAATAACATTATACAAACTTTCCAAAAATTCACACGAAAAACAAACAGGAATTTCTTCGAAGTTCGCAATAACATTGCATGAAATTTAAAATCAAAATTTGCTAGTATGGTTACGATGGCAAGGTTGTAAATAAATCAGCAATGTGTTTTGTTAGTTGATTGCCATGAAATTAAGTTACGTCTGCGTATTCTTACGTATGACTGAGCGAACATACGTAAATAATAACATTCATACGTACAGTGACAGAACAACAATTCTGATTTTATACGTTCGGAATACGCATTATATACATGAAGTAAAACTGCGAAAATTTGTTAAAATTCTTAACATCACTAAAAAATAAAATCAGTTTTATTTGTCCGTGGCAGGACGTGATGCTAATAATAATTTAAGATAACTTGTTATTTTCGGAGCCATTGCAAAGGAAAAACAAATGAATAGATACCAATTTGTATCAGAAATTCATGAAGTTACATACAGAATATATTACAACGCCATAAATAACGACGTTATTTTGATAAGTGTGAAAATTGCATTCATTAATTAGCTATTAAAAACGATAATAATAACGCCTATGTTTCCTTGGATCTATTTAGGAAATTGGTGCAAATATTGGGAGCTAATTGGTTAGAAAATGATAGTATGTGGACTTAAGGATAGTTTTACAGATTCAAATGAACATAAAATGAAGTTCCAGAGTGTGAAATTTCAAACTTAAAGCAAAATTAAACTATTTATTTATATTATACAAAGTTTATTTCTAAAAATGGATAAAAGCTTGTTTATGTGATTTTTCTATTTATACATAATACAGCAAATATGAATACCAATAATAAATTGTTAAAGTTACCAGGTATATTTTGATCAAATGTGTTTCATGACTTTTTAAATCAACTGAATGTTGCCCGTATATCTGGCAGAGTGGCTAATTAGCTACGTTAAGCAGCGAAGTTCTCGCTGTTTTTATCATTTTTTTCTTTTTTTTATAAAAATTGAACTTTAATGTAAACATTTGTTTACAAATAATTCACTGGTAGTATTGCCCATCGCTATTTTATACCATCTTCCTGGCAAAGCTCGAATTTCGTCACGGCAAACCTGTTAATCTTATGACGCTATCCCTGACTTTAGCCATTCCTTGATGTCGTCGTATGTGTGGAACTGATGGTCAGCCAGATCGTCTGCCATGGAACGGAACAAATGATAATCGGACGGCGCAATATCTGAAGAATATGGAAAATGTGTGTAAGACTTCCTATTTTAGCGTTTCCAGGTAGTTTCTAAAGGACTTGGCCACGTGAGGCCGAACTGCTGAACAAAGTTATAAATTTTATGAAAAAAGTCACAATAAGGCGTCAACCTCGTAAACAACATTTGGAATTAGATGATATTGTAAAAGAAATGATAGATGAATAAGTAAATAAGTTTCCTTACACATGTAACTAATTATTTTATTTTAGGCAATCCTACTAAATATTTTTACAGAAAATAAGTCAGGCGGGTAATGGGTGAAATGGTTATTTTTTCTGAGTAATATAGGCGATGGGCGTGGCCGATTTGGATGAAACTTTCCAAAATTTTTGTTTCCGTAGTACAAATGATCCATGCCAAGTTACAAAAATTTCTACCTAACAGAATAAAATTTATACGAAAATTTCATTTTTAGTTGTATGGGCGGTGGCCGATGGGCGTGATCAATTTGGATGAAACTTTATATTTTTGCTACTCTAATTCATAAAATGCTCTATGCTGAATTTCAAGATTCTACGACAACTCCTTATATTTATTGCACAAAAATGTATGAAGCAATCCCACTGTGTGCCGTGCTCTTTCTGATACCTTTATGTACAAATTAGCCGGTTTCCAAAATGTAATCTCTCCTTTGTAATTTCTTACCAGTTGACTCCATAGCTTACGTTTTTGTCCGTTGTATTGATTTAGATATCTTTCTTTGAGAAAAATTCGACCAAGTAGCCATCCTGCTTCTGGCACCTACCGTATGAATGACCCATTTAACCCATGTACAGTAATGTCTTTCAAAATTTATTGGCTTCACGTCTTTCAAGTAGTTGTATTGAATTAAACCAAATTTGCCATATGTCGTGCCTTTTGGTACAATAATAAATTCTGAAATTAGAAACAGGGCATAATGTAGAACCGCCTCTAGTACTTCCAATACAAATTGCCAAATTTATCGAAATGAATTTTTTTCTCAATAATCCAAAATTCGTAGACATCTGTTACTTAAATTATTACAAATTTGTATTATGTTATAAGGCTTGGTAAACTTTGGAAAAAAACGAGAGGATTCTTTTACGATCTCTTTGGCAACTGTCTTACCAATTACCTAATTTAATTCACATATTTCTAGATTTATATCTTTCATTAAATAGCACTAAATTCAGCATAATGTGATCCGTATACTGCGCCTAACAAATTGATTTCTGCTGATGAAAGTGGACTGCCTTGCCTTGGTCCTTAGGGCTCCACATATATAAACTTAATAACAAAGTCAGTGATCCTTCTATACTTTCTGAGCGATAATTTCGTTCCTTTTATTGCGCTTTACTTTACGAAATGTTTTGGTAAAAAGTGAACGACTTACCGTGCCTTTTCGGGCAATCTTTACATTTCTACATCACGCAAAAACGTTGGGTGAAAGTGTTGTATATGTAAGTTAGTTCACTGGTCGTTGTTCTATAAAGAGTTTAAGTTGGATACATAAAACAAAAACAGTCGAATTCAGTGTACGTTCATTGGCAACCGGGTCGAAATTTCTAGATTTTACCCTGTCTGTTACCAGACAAATATTTCTAGTTGTCATAAATCACTCTATGGTGGAAAATATAATAACCAGAAAGGAAAACATTGAGACACTAAAAAGTACAATGGCAATATATTAGAAATTCCATATCATAAATTCCATTTAATGAACAACAAAAGTATATAATAATATCTTCTTAGGACAATATCCCTTAAACGTTAAACATGATAAAATATGAGAGTGACTTATAGATCTACTGATGCATAAGAAATTAATACAGGTCGTACAATATTTTGTAGAAAATTTGTAGGACTCACGAGACTTTAGCTAAATAGAGAAATGTGCCGCAAATAATTAAATGCCAAGCAATTTCAGACACAAGTAGAAATTAATTGCAAATTCTTTCAAATATAAAATTTATATATATTTAAATATTGCTGTAACACGTTAAGGAGAAATTTTAACTTCTCAATATAACCCGATTAAGCCAAAATATATTTTTACTGTCGAAAATGTCAAAAAAAATATCCAACAGCGTAATTAGTGTATGATTAGAGTGCAAATGCGGTTTATTAATTATTAACTAAGCAATAAATTTACTAATATGAATACTTATTTGTGATTACGAAGTTACTTTCAGTACGAGATATACAAACAGAAATAAATGTTACTCATACGTAAGTTAGAGAGAGAGAGAGAGAGAGAGAGAGAGAGGGGGAAAACAATAATTTTTATACGTAAGGATGAATATTTTGGAAACGAAAACTTAATGTGGAATAAAGTGAATTACATGTCCTACATTATAAATCATACTTACAGCACATTCGTCATATGTATAATGAATTATAACTAATAAGTGAATTAATTTTTCACATTTAACATTGTCAACTTCTGACATCGTTTGTACAATTCCTTATATTTTTAGAAATCCTCGAAAAATTTAAGAAAATGTAATGTGTCCTCAAATTTCGCTTAAATTCAGCGAACAATTACAAATATTTTGTAAGTGTAAATAACAAACTATAAATTCAGATAAGAAAATATTTAATGTGGTTATGTTGCTTCCATTATTTGTAACGAAATAAAATCGACGTTACATATTAATGTCTCCACATAAGATACGATACATTAGAAGATTTTGTTCAGAAATACCTTATTACATAATCACAGAACTTTTTTAAAAGTATTTTTATATCCGTAGTATACGCAATTAAATAATGTGTTCTTCTTGCTTCCATCATAGCCTTACTGAATCATTTGCGGACTTTAATTAAATTCGGTATATTTGTCCATTCCTTATGGAGTAATTAGTTTAGAATAATATTAATTCGGCATATTTGCTATAGATGGCGCTGTAACACACATAATTTTTGTTTTTTATTTTGACAATTTTAATTTAATTTAACTCATTGCATCCCCATGGTCAAATGAAAAAAAAACTACAATACACAAATTTTGATAAGAATGTGAACTCGGCGAAGATTTTCAAAAAACCGAATAATAGTTGGCGTTACTGTAAATCGTATTACACAACCTTTGAAAATGATTTTGTCCTCGTACAGCTAAGTTTTTCATAAAATTTAAATTTTACCACTTGTGGCCATATGAAACTAGAATGAATTACCAACTCATCGTCAGATTAGCGGACTTTTCAAAAACGACTGCTCAAATATACACATATACAGATTCGTTGCCAAACGAATAAAGCTATAAAGTCATGTGGATTGATAAAAGAGTTACGTGAAGGGCGTGACTAATCTGTCGTCATTTTTGGAGGTAATATACATCATGCCATCATGGCAATAAATTCCGACAGGAAACCTGCCAAACATACAAAACGTTAATCTTCATAAAAGATAGTATAGCGAAAGGATACACACAATTTTTATATTGAGTAGCAAACGACGGATGAGTTTAGAAAGCCTATAGACCCATTAACAATTTTAAGAACTGCAGATGGTCTTAAGACGACAGGAATTAGGGAGATGATGTGGATTCCTGACAATAATTTTTTGAAGGCTAGTTAAAGCTTATAAAATGTATACTTTTTGTTTTCAAATATTCTTGGTATGTTCAGAAACGAATATATTGTGGTTTCGACAACAAATTTTTTGTTTCTCTTTAATTGAGTAAATAATATACACAAAATACATTACATAATACAATAAAATCAGCCCAAATGGATTGTTTTTGTATGTATGTACGTATTTCAAACAATGTTGTTTACTTTAAAGGAAAAAAAACTCTACTGAGGTAGTTTCACCCATCATGTGAAACTTATATTAAAGAGATCTCAAGCCTATAACGTGCACAAGAATTATATATATACATATATATATATATATATTTTTTTTTTTTACATATGCACATCTTATCAGTGCTTACGATTATAATTATGTTGTCATAACGTACCAATTTTCGGCCAGCATATTCAGCAAACACAAAAAAAGCATAACATGCCCCACTTAAGTAGTAACAGCCATATACACGATGGTTATGGATCCATATCAAATAAAGTAATTTTGCTAATTTTCCTTAAGGAAATAAGCATGTGTAAAATATTTACGCCACGTACTAATTATTTATGGTTTCAATAAATATTACGCATACGTGTTAAGTTGTCTGTATGACATGACAATAATACTCATACGCCTCAAATAAAAATGACACTTATAAGCTTAACATGATTGTATTTGCCTTAGCAATTATCATCAGTCAAGCGTACAGCTGACAAGTAATTTTAATTAACACCTGCGGCACTGTGTTGTTTATACAGTAAGTGGAAAATCATATTTTCCAACATTTGTTCATATACATAGTAATTATTTCTCGCTTGTAGCGGGTTGTTTTTATGTCACAATTAGGCTAATGCGAATAAATTGTAGGGTTATGTGTTAATATTTCATAATCTAAGTGAGCGTATGCACGTAATGTATGTGCTAGTAATATTTATATGTTGCTCAGAATATATCACCTTTATTTGTAAGACAATAATATTACTCATACGTATACAAATTGAGATGATGCAAAAGCTTTATAATGCTGTACACTTGAAACGAGAAATTTACTGGAAATGAATAATTCGCTGAAGCTATAAGCAACACGATATTACAAATTAGTAATGCTATTGGTATGCTTACGCTTTCATATGAAAATGGACAGTCAATGCAGGTGCTTGTAATTTCTCAGAAATATTTGCAAACGCAAAGAAACACTAATTGATGTACCAACTTGGAATAAGTAATCACGTTCGTGAGATTAATGAGTTGATTACAGTTGTAATTTATTTGTAATATGAATTATTAGCAGACCTACATGTATTAGGGGTATAATTTTTGTTCATCAAAAGATGACGGAAGGAAAGAGATTTCGTAATTTTCAGTGAAGGATCAAACAAAGTCTTAAAATTAAATTAAATCTTAACATTAATTTAAGGCGTCACGTAACTGGTTGTATCCACAAAAAAAAAGAAACAATGTTGTAGAACAAAATTTAAAAGGGATTAAGGAACATGTAGAAGATTTGTAGCAGAGGAATAAAGTTTTAAATAAGGAATGTAATTGCCAGCCACATTAATATAACACAGAGTGATTTAAGAGGCTCAAGATATGACAAGTGTTTGTATAATACAAATTTAGAGCCTGCAAAGTAGGCAAATGTTTAAAACAATTTGTATTATTTTGCAAAATGCACGATCAACTAAATAAAATCACTACTTCAGTAGTTAAATAGGTCGATTTTAGCTTTTAGACTAAAATCTTTTAATTTTTGATTATAATAAAATTATTCTTAGTTTTTTTTTTTTTTGTTTTTTACCTAATTATGGTGTCAATTCAATCCAATGTAACAGCTCATAGACATTTTGTAATTACCTTTAAATATGTTGTGATAAGACTTTAAATTCATTGTTTCGAATTAAGTTTCTTTGGAATTATGAAAAAATTTCAAAAAAAAAAACCCATCTGAAAGAAAACAAGTTTTCAAGGAATGTAAATGTAATTCATTTTTCTTAGATGGAGTTCAAACAGTAGAAGAATTGCAATGAAAGGAACCCCATTAGTTCTGCATAACATTAAAAGCTTTATTTAACATAGTTAAAATAATATAATTTAGACCAAAAAATTCACCTTTTTTGGGTAGTTCGATGCCATTTCGTTCATTCATTCATTATGCCTCTGTTAGACTTTTATCGGCAGAATAATTTCGACAGTCGATATTCAGAAGTTTCAGCTGGGGCGAATTTTTCAGTAACAAAATGAATTGCCATTGGCAGGAACTGCTGGCACCACATCCTGACTATAAAAAATCAACCAAGTTCCTGGAGCTTCTTCCGAATCACTATCTATAAAGCTTGCGTTGTCCGGATGGAATGTAATGACTTTTCCATTGCAAAAGCTGGCCGCTTGTGCACAATCGATATGAGTAGCCTAGCGTTGTACTGATGGAACACAATTCCTTTCCAATTGCAGAAGCTGGCCGCAGCACAACCTTCTCTTTATTATTGACAAATCTTTTACCATTTTTAAAGTGTAGAAAGAAAAAATAGTCAGAGGGAGATAAATCTGGCGCATTAGGTGCGTAATAAAACAATACGAACTTTAATCTTCCCTATCGCAATAGCGAATGTGTGAACTGGAGCACTGCCTTGATGAAAAAAAACTTTCTTTTTAACTAAATGCGGCCTTTTCCCATAATTTCATCACCTAAATGGTGCAATGGATTAGCATAATATTCGTCGTTGATGAAAGATAATCATATAGTAATTTCTGAAGATAATCAATAAAATTAATCCAATCTGCATCCTAAAAAACAAACGTGATGAACTTGCCTGCAGATGGAACCGTATTCGGCTTCTTTGGACAAGATCCTGCCATTACATTCCACTGCTTTGAACATTCCTTTGTCTCAGGTGTGATGTGATGGACCCATGTCTTATGAATGGTTATTAATCGGCACAAAAATTCGGTATTATTGGGACTAAAAATGGCCCAACGAATCAAACTCTACTGAAACATCTTCACGACGCTCCTTTTGCTCTATTGAAAGCAAGCGCGGCACCCACCTTGCGCACAACTTTCTCATCTTCAAATCTGCGCTCAATATATGACGTATAGTACATTTTCAAATGCCTATCACTTCACCTAGCTCACGCACCTTCTGCCGACGATCATCCAGCACTATTTTGTGGATTTTCTTAACCGTGTCTGGCGTGGACACTTCAATTAGTAGTCATCTTAGCTGCTTGTGCGGCCTTGTTTAAACTCTGCTATCCATTATTTTACAGTCGTAAACGAAGGAGCGGACTCCTCCAGGTAGAATCCAGCTCAGCTTTAATAGTGGTTGTACTGAAATCTTTCAAATGAAAGTATTGAATTTTATGACGATAACCAATTTTTTTAAGTTCAATTAGTCCCTGAAATCGTTTATTTTTGATAGTTCAAATAAAAATACTAAACAACGCGGCGCCTTGAAACTTAAAATAAATATTTTATAAGGATACTACTCTATTAAAACTTCTGGACTATCTATGCCTTAGGTCGGCTAGTTTTGAGAGCGTCCTTGTGGATGATTTCTTGCCAATGCCATCAAACGCACAGCAAAACTTTTCTGACCATCAATGTTGGCATAACCACAGTTGCGCCGGCTCGTTTTGACACGACAAAGACTGTGTGTGTTTGATGTTGTCGTAAGGGACCCACTTTTAATCACTTGTCGCCATTCGCTTCTGATTTGGATAGATTTAGTTGCGATTTGGCAGCAATCCTCAGATGGAAATGCGGTTCATGGCTTTTTTTGTACATCGAGTTTCTTTTTGTACTTCGTCTTATACAAATAGTTGCAAACGGGTTTTTGTGTGATTTTTAGATCTCGGGCAATCAAAACAGCTTTTGATGATATCCGTCTTGACGACTTCCATTATTCTACACTCATATTTGGCAGTTAACCTTCCAGAGCGTGATGCACCTTTGACGTCAAAATCACTGAAACGGAATCAATGAAGCCATAAATGGGCGTGATTGGCTGCTAAAGTATCAGGATCATAAACTCTATTCACAGTTTCGTTTGCGTTTTCGACTTTATCGAAGAAAATTTTGAAAATATTTTCTCTTTACTAGTGTACAGGGATGGCAACGCTTTCACAGAATAAACAACATATCAGATGACAGGTATTTAACAGCTGACAATCTTGCTAGATTGGCGGTTTTGAAGGCACTAAATGGAAAACTCATACAACGCGGGATGCAGATTACTAAATTCATCTATTAGAAAAATAATGGATTTAATTTTACTATGTCTTGTAATATTTATAAATCAGCAAAAGTACTAGTTATCAGAGTTATCCATTTAGTGGTTTCAAAACCGACGGTCTGGCAAGGCTGTCAACTGTAAAATATTTGTAGTGAAAGGTTTGCCATTTACGAGTGCGAATCGTTTAACAACCGAAGAAAATGTAGAAATAGCTAAAACTTACTACAAAAATGGTGATTCAAACGTGGGTTTTTATTGAATTGAACAAAATTTTCTTCAGCCATGAAGCTCATTTCTTACTCGGTAGTTACGTCAACAAGCAAAATCGTCGCTTATGGGACTCAGAGAACCCAGAAGTGATTGTGGAAGAGCCATTGCGTCAGCAAAAAATATGACTATTTGGTGCGCATTATGGTGTCTGAAGGTGTCATTGGGCTATATATTTCCTAAAATGACGTTGGAGGAACCGTTACCGTCAATTCAAAACGTTATGGCAGCATGATAACAGAATTTTCTGGCCTACCATTGACGGTTATGAACGAAACGATATGTAATTTCAACAAGACGGTGCCACGAGCCACAGTACACAACCGATTTTGACTTAATTCCATAAGAAGTTTCCAGATAGCAGGTCATCAAGGTCTTGCGCTTTAATGCCGTTAGACTTTTTTGTGGAGTTACGTTTAAGACTGTGTTTAGCTGGATAATTGCCAAACGTCCCACTAGAAATGTGCAAAAAAGTGATCGAAAACTACCTTAAAATGATCCACTGCTGCAATCAATTCATAGGTGGTCATTTAAATAACACTGTGTTTCATAATGGCAAGGTCCAACTGTTTTATTTTTATTTTTTTTTATTTATTTGTTCATTATACAGTAATATTAAGCCCTTAAGGCCAAAAAACACTTATATTACTTTGAATAAAATCCTGAATAGATATATAAGGAAAATAAACTGTACATCATGAATAAATATATGTTCATATATGTGCTAGTTATCTTTAGTTTTGGTCCCATCCGTAATTTCTTTATAAAGATACTAAAAAAAAGGATATGATATGGAGAAATGCAAGTCCTTATTAGCAGCAAGCACACAAAAAGCATAAGAAAAAGTTAAATTTGACTTTATGACAAGGAGAAAAATCGCAAGATCCTTAATCGAAATGCTCTATATGTATAAGAGAATATGCGTAATTCATTGGGCAAATTATTCCAGCATCGAGCGATTCTGACAACAAATGACTTTTCATATACCGAACTGAATATTCCCGGAATAATAATCTGAGGGTTTCTCCTTGAACGCGAAAAATTGAAAAACCTACATATTGGGGCAGGCACACCACTACTAAACGTTTTATAAAAAAGAAGCAAGTTCCGAAAGCGAATATAATCATTGAATGAAGTTCCTAATACCATCCTAAGAGTTCCTAATACCATTCCAAGATTTCTGGAAATCGTTCCAGATACCACCTCAATTCCGTACAAAATGTGCGGAATAAGAATGGCCCAAGCCAGCTTACATTTGACCCGAAGTAGCAAATAGATATCTGTAGAATATAGCTTTCGCAAAATACCGTATACTTTTGAATGGACAGAATCGATATGTGATTCAAAGTTTAACTTATTGTCTACAGTGATTCCTAAGCATTTGTAGCTATCAACAAATTCCACTCTAGATTGTCCCAAAAAAACATGCAAATCATCAGCATGTCCACGTCAAATTCCACTCTAGATTGTCCCAAAAAAACATGCAAATCATCAGCATGTCCAACCATATGACCGACCATCATTGCTTTAGTCTTTGAAGGATTAATCTCCAAAGAATTCTGGCGAGCCCACTGTAAAGTCAGATGTATTTTTACTTTCAGAGTTAATTTTACTTTCCAAAACATCAGAAGAATCTTTATCTGCACTAAATTGCAAGAAAATGTCATCTGCATATAAAAATATATTACATAAGTTATTATCCAAATGACTGAACAGGTCATTAACATAAAGCATGAAAAGAAGTGGACCCAACACCGATCCTTGGGGCACTCCAGCAGTTAGTAAAGCAAGGCCAGAAGTTCTACTATTTAAGGTAACGAACTGACTCCGGTTACTTAAGTAAGATAGAACCAATTTGCAGGCCGAATTGGAAAGGTTAAACTCATATTTAAGTTTCTCAATCATAATATTATGATCAATTGAGTTAAAAGCCTTATTCAAATCTAGGAAAACCAAAACACTTGTTTTGTTGTAATTAATATCACTTCGAATATTATCAGTTAAATGCACTAGTAACTTGGTAGTACTATGTCCTTTTCGGAATGCATACTGATTATCAACTATTTTATTCCCACAACTTGTCATAATTTGATATTTCACCAAATTCTCAAAAACTTTCGACAACACAGAAAGAATTGAAATCGGTCTCAAATCATCAGGACCATTAATTATTGTGGATTTCGGTATAGGCATAATTCGAGCAGTTTTCCAGGCTGTTGGAAAGACGGAGGTTCTTAAAATGCAATTCATCAAATGTAAAATAATTTCAGAGATATATGAGGAAATTGGTTTTAGAAAGGTGGCTGACATACTGTCAACACGGACAGATTTAGACTTAATGTTTTAATGATATAAAAGTTCCATTTAAATCATAGCTTTGAGTGTGTTTTATTTAACTTTACTTTTGAAACCGAAAAATGGATAACTCTTTATACAAAGCATGTGAATTTCTTCATTAAGCAATTACATTATTACATTCCCCATGCATTTGGCTCTATGTTATAATAGCATTATGCATGACGAATAGAAGTTATGGAAGCTATATAGCCCATATTCACTGCATATCCAATGGACATGATATACTTTTACAAAGCGTAATAATAATTGTACTTGTATATTAATAAGAATATGTGTGTATGAGTATACTTGCATATACATATGTTAATTTCTTAATTACCCTAACAAAACAAATGGAATTAATGATTATGTACGGGAAACCTTACTAGAAATTAGTTAGACATCTTTGGGAGATGTGGAATAATCATAACTTTGCAAATTTTATAAATTAAAGTCATAACGAGGGAATACAGAAACTCCTAAATATATTTTTTTCACTGCTAACAACGCCTAAGCATTTAAAATACCTTCGGGTCTGACAAAATGTTTCTCAGGTGTATTCGTAAAAGGATATAAATGCATGTTTACGTTTGATAAATGTGTTAATATTGTGCTACCATTATTTATGAGATATCTGTAGAGGTGTTTGCTTTAGATAATTATTAGAATAATTCATCAATGGTGTGATAACCCCTACCTAAATGTTTTGTTATGTTATTATTATGTTATGTGTGCACAATGCTGGCAGTGTGACATAAATTTTCCTAGTAGCCAAGAGGCCTCTGTGCCAAACACCGCATTCTGATAAAATATGCCATTTATATTTATCGTTAAGTATACAAAATTTAATTGGTCAACAATAAAAGTGAAAGTCATTCAAAATGAATAGCATTTTCACCACTGGTCTTTGGCTGCCAAAACAATATGATCCAATGCGTTTGTTTCAAAATCCGCTCATCTCTAATAAAAGATATTTTCAGAGCACATGAAGATCGAGAGATATATAACTTCTAAATTAGTCACAATCTGTTCTATAAAGCTTCCCCAATTAATTCCTCGGAATATCCCTAATCCTGAAGTTCCCCAAATACTGTGGAAACACACTAGACTTACGGAGACGATGCTTGAATACAAAATATTGCTCTTAGCAGTGGTTTTGTAAGTGCTTCGAAACTGCTTCATTGGCGTTAAATCTGTGGTCACAACCCATAACAGCCTAACTCGAGTTAAGACACAATTGAGTTATTAGCACCATCGTGTTCAGCGTATCTAAATTTATTTGCTCTAAATTTTTCATGTTTGTATCTCTTCTAGAAAGGCAATCCTAATCCTAAAAAACCTAATAGCTTAAGTTATTTTTCTAAATGACTGTTTTGGCATAACTGCCTAAGTCAATTTAGGATTACAACAAATATAAACATTATTTTTTCATCATTGCCTAAATCAACTTAAGTCGTTATGTTTATGAATTCTTATGTAGGAATAACAATCTAACTCAACATGAGAGATCGAATCTGAAATATTTTGACATAGAATAATAATTTCTGTCAATTTAGGCGCACTTAAAGTTTATTATTTAATTTGGAATAACAGCCTAACTCAACTTGAACTTTTTGACTTTCTTTCGTTCAACAATTCATAAGAGCCTAAGCGTCTATTTTTTGTTAACAAATAAGTGAAGAAATTCGTTTCTTTCGAATCTGTAGCAAAGTTTTCCAAAAAACACCTTCTCCTGATTTTCAGTGAAGATTCAAAACTTTAAACTCCTGTGCTGAAAATATTGAAAAACAGACTTAGGCTGTTATGGGTTGTGACCACAGAAATATGCATGGATCGTCAGCCATGCATATAATATTTGGAGAACCTCAGAATTAGGAATATTCCGTTGAATTAATTGGGAAAGCTTTTTATAATACACTGTGACTAGTTCAGAAGTTCTGTTTCTCTGTTTCCTTATGTGGTCTGAAAATAATCTCGAAGTGCCCCAAATATGTACTGTGGAAACACACTACGGAAACGATGCTTGAATACAAAGTATTGCTCTCTACGACGATAGTGAACCACTACTTTTGTATTCAAACATCGTGTTCGTACGCGTAGTGTTTTTCCACAGTATTTGCAGAACTTCAGGATTAGTGATATTCCGTGGAACTGATTGGGGAAGCTTCTTAGAATACACTGTGACTAATTCAGAAGTTACATTTCTCTCTTTACTCCTATACTCTGAAAATAACTTTTATTAAAGATGAGCGGATTACACTGTTTTGGCAGTCTAAGACCGCTACAGCTTCAACAACAGAAATAACCTACTGACGCAGCATGCTAACTGGGCCATTGAAGTTAATGGTCAGCTCATTTTAGCCACCATCATTAGGATGTTAGATGGCATTATGAGAAAATATTTAACCTAGAAATCGTGAATTAATAGAGAAACTTTTAAATCTGGAAGTGTTCATTCTTCCCTTTGTTGCAAACCAATAGGTAGGCAGCTGTTCATCCAATAAGTGCAATGAGCCGAAATATATGCCAGTACTAGGAAACATTTCGATAGTTAAATTTCATCTCGGATTTGGTATTGCCCATTTATTTCAAAGTTCAAATTTCAAATTTTGTTTCTGATGAATTTTTAAGAATAAAGTATAAACACAGGGTGGGCCATATAAGTGTTGGCGATTTAATTCTTCAATTTCTTGGTAACGCGCGGCGCGGGGTGGCGGGGGGACATGTTGTTCGCTGCGCCGCTTCCTGGAAATTTAGTCGCTATGGAGCCGTACACGGGAGTGCAGCGCGCATTTTGTGTCCGAGTGTATTACGAAAACAATAAATCAGTGATTACTGCACGACGTTTGTATCGGCATGAACACGGTTTACACGATTTAAGTGAAGTTCCAAGCGGCAATGTGATACGAAAATGAATCAGAATGTTCGAAACAACCGGCTCAACAGTACCAATTACGGTTCGTGGTCGCCCAGTTTCTGCAAGATCAGTCGACATTGTGGAGCGTGTTCGTGTTTCAGTTCAGCGAAATCCGCAACAGTCAACACGTAAGAGAAGTCAGTCTTTGGATGTCAAAAGAACAACTTTACGACGAATTTTGAAACGTGATTTGTATTTGAAGGCTTATGAGATTCAGATAGTCCAAGAATTAAAACCCGATGATGCCAATAACCGACTTAACTTTGTCAAGTTTTCCTGGAAAACTTATTTCGAAAAGGGGGGATATTGAATGGCCCCCACGTAGCCCCGATCTCTCTCCATGCGATTATTTTCTATGGGGCTACCTCAAATCGGTAGTCTACGAGAATAATCCGACCAATTTAGAGCAGTTGAAGAGGAACATTTTTCAGGAAAGTAACAAAATACCGAGAACAACTTTTCAACGAGTTTCCCAAAATTTGCGACTTCGGTTCCAAGAGTGTCAAGCAGCCGAGGGAAGTCATTTGGACAACATTATTTTTAAGTATTAAAAATTTCCATGCTTCTACTTTTTAAAAATACAAATATATTTTTTTTATGTTTCGTAGTTTTTTTAATTAAATATTTAAACCGTCAACACCATTATGGCCAACCCTGTATAAAAGTAGTATGAAAAAACCCTGTTTTTACGTTTAACATATTTCGGTCTAAATCAGAACTGAAATCGAATGTAGTTCCATTTCAAGACAAAGGAAAACCCTGGCACTAAGTTGATATAGAACTCTAACATTGCCATAAATAGAAATACTCCAAATTTGAATTTTCGATATCAGGCTCAAAGTGTTGCTGGATTAAAAAACTCGACTTTTTAACACCTATAAATTTTCATTTATTTTAAAAAATTATGCATTTTTGTTCAGTCTTTTCAATGGATTTAAAAGGCAATTCAATTTGAACGTTATCCACGGTTCATGTTTATTGGCGCATGTGTGACGTCACTTTTTATTACCTGAAGTATTGCAGCAGGAACCACCTCAACTATCGTTTGAACACATTGCATACAGTCAGCTAAATTTGTTGGCTGTTGTTTTGTAAAATTTCTTTGGCAATAAAATTTTAAGAAAAGAATTCGCTACAGTAAAATTGGAAAAACCTGGAGATCAACAGAATCTAAAATTTCTTGAAATCAGCTTGTTGGGAATTTTTTGCTGCGATTTTGTGGAGATCCTTGAAATTAGCTCATTGGGAAATGTGCACTGCAATGCTTTTTGCTGTGTTTATTTTAATAATTCTATAGGGTGGCGCATAAGTAACGTTAACGGCGACTATATTGAATGCGCTCGAGTACATCATTTGGTTTCAACTCGTGACTAATTGTATCTTATATAGAAAAAGATGTAACATATACAAAATTCTTTGCAAGTAGCGCCTAGACATCTCTAACTGATGAGAACGACGCCTGGTGGAAGTTTCAGGGGTTTTCTCAATACTTGCTTGCATTTGAGCAATGGTCACTTTATTTCGAATTGCACGACCTCGTCCATTACGCGGAACGTCACAGACAGCCTCTTGTTGTCCAAAACGCTGAACCAAACGGTAAATTGTTGGAGCGCTAGGAGCATTTCGAACATGACAGAAATTTCGATATGATCTGAATAATCAAATGCTGAATTTCAAAGTAAAATTTAACAACTTTGGTTCTTTGTTCTGTGCTGAACCTTTCCATCATAAATGTCCAAGTATTATTTAGTTAATTCTGTAAAAAGACAAAAAAAAAAAAAAACTTGAACAAAAAATATATTCACTGATCAAATCTTAACGTTCGTAATGCGCCACCCTGTACAAATTAAAAAAAAGTATTTGCTCATAGAAACACAATGTACGATAAACGAAAAAAACGATATACAATGTCTGTCCTAAATGTTTCTGAGTCCTTTCCTTTTTCATAAATCTCTCATTTGGCCATGATCTTTTTGGTCCTTCCCTATAACGCTTGGATTTTTCACAGACAAAGTGCCTAAAGTTTTTAGTACACTCACTTTCTAGCGGCCATTTTGACTTTTCCGTCTCATTTTCCCGGCCTAACTCACGGCATTTTTGAAGAAACCACACAGAGTGGGAAGAGATTCAATTGCGGCATAGTTCTAACATATATGTAGGTAGTAACATCTATCAGCCACATTGTACATCAAATTTTGTATAAATTGGTTCTTAATTGAGCACAGGTAGGCGGACATCGCATTACCTACTTAAACACGTTATTAGTATGACCGGTATATACACGAGGTTGGTCTCAAAGCTAGCCGATCTGAAATATAGAAAGAAAATGATTTTGGTGAAAAATGACATGAGAAGTTTCTCGAAAACAAAAAACATATTTTTACAGTTTCCAGGAGCCACGTTGTTTAGTATTTTTATTTGAGCCATCAAAAGTAAACGATCTCAATGAATTTATAAACATGGAAAAAATGGGTCACTGTTACGTAATCCAATATTTCCAATTTAAAAGGTCTCAGTCCAACCAATATTAAAGCTGAGCTAGATTCTACTCTGGTCCTTCGTTTACGAGTGTAAAATATTGGTTAGCAGAGTTTAAACGAGGCCGTACGAGCTGCCAAAACTGACACCGTAGTGGTCGGCTAATTGAATAGTTCACTCCAGACACGGTTAAGAAAATCCACAGAATGGTGTTGAATGATCGTCGGTTGAAGGTGCGTGAGCTAGCTGAAATGATAGGCATTTATGTTATGGTGTTATACATCCATACGAGTACATTAACCGAAGATTTGAAGATGGGGAAACTATGCGCAAGATGGGTGCCGGGCTTGCTACCAATACAGGAAAAACCGTGTCGTGATGATGTTCCATTAGAGTTTGGTGGTTTTGCCGACATTTCACCGCAATAAAGCCGAATTTGTGTAGCGATTTGTAACCATGAATGAGACATCAGTCCACCACTTCACACTTGAGACAAAGGAATAGTCAAAGCAGTGGGCTGGAGTGGGAGCATCGTGTCAAAAAAAGTCAAAGGCGCTTCCATCTTTAGGCAATATCATGGTGTCTGTTTTTTGGCATGCGGATAGGATTATTTTTATCGATTAACTTTAGAAACCGTTAATGTGAATATTATGCTAACTTATTGAAGGGTTTAGATAATAAAATTATTAAAAACGGCCTCATTTGGCAAAAATGAAAGTGTAGTTTCGTTAAGAATATGCCCCAATTCACACATTCACTATTGCGATGGGGAAAATAATTGCTGTTAGGAGGCAAATCTCCTGGCTTCCTGTTTCAACGTAAAGATTGTGAACACCAAGTACAAACGTTGTAGAAATGTGTGCTTTATTGGATTATACTCGATGTTAAAATTCCTGTAATACAAATGGGATCTTTAAATACAATACAAATTGAAGTTTTTGAAAATTAATGACAAACTTTTTTGGTATGAAAACAGAGAGCTTAACTTCTTTACGAAAGCAAGTCGGGATTGCAATTGCCAACAAAAGTTTTACAAAAAATGGTTCCCGCTTACAACTGTGTGCAATGTTATCATTATCAATGCGATAAATATTAAGGTGCTAATTGGTGGCGTCAACAAATTGCATTAAAGGTCGAATTGCTTAACCATACACCTTGGTGGTCAGATTCAGCTCCCTCAGACTATTTTCTATTTCCAAACTTGGAAAAATATTTCGGTTAATGACTATTTTAAGGAATTTGACAGTACTTACTGTAAACAGGATATAGAAGCTATTGAATGTCGCTGGAAAAAGTGTATCTAGCTAAGAGGAGATTATGTTGAAATATAAAGAAAATGCTTCACAATTTTTTTGTGTCTTCTGTGTTAGGTTGACTAATTTTGGGACCCCCCTTGTATATTGTGGGATCTAAACCCAACATGGATGTTACAGATCTGAACCACAATGCAACGTAGGGCATACCTATAAATAGATGCCAATATAAATACAAAAAGAAGTCAACGTGAAAGTTTGCAAATAACACGTCAAGATTCTTTCTAAGGAAAACAATAACAGCTATCAGAAATATCTTATCTGACATTACTTACACGTACGTATACATTCATTCATGCATTCGTGCCTTCACCTAAATAATAACGTTCATATGCATGAGAATTCTGCGACATGAAAAATGAAGTGCTGTTGAGATGATGTTAAATATTCAATTTCAAACATTTCGTAACACAGAAAAAAATTACCTGACGAACAAATTTTATTTACGATACAACGGATATGAGATTAATGTGTTTTTGGCACTTGTCAGTCAACAGTTAAAGCAAACAATAGCGCTCATGCCTAAAAGAGTGATCATAAGGGAATAAAGACATACATCGAACGACAAGGATACCAATAAATAAATATCGTCGATATGTATATTTATTTTAATCACTGGGAGAGTATACTAAATATGTCATTCCGTACATAACAATTACTAGTATATATCTAAGATGTCTTAAAATACATATGTCCTCGGCAGAAATACATGTTTTTGTTGTCTTAAGGATATCCTTCCGCTTGTCCGCGTTCGTATTGAAAACACGATGAAAGCTACATTACTTGCAGGTGCAACTTTTTGTAAAAACATAAGCAGGTTGTGATCAAAATTGGATAAAATAAACACAATTGTAAATAAAATTTGGCTGTACAATAATCAAACCACATTTGAACAAATTTTTAGAAAATTTTTTTTAAAGGGACAACTGTATACGTTTTAATTTGAATTTAAAGCCAAACTTGGCTGTATGAGTAAGGACAGCCTCCAAAAGAACTCTTCTAACACATCTTCCTATTGAGGGGAGTAACCATTCAATCATGCTTAAAGTGTTTTTTTTTTTGACTGAAAATATGAGAGAAGTTGATATTTTATGCAAGAGAAAAAGGCATTTCTGACACGTCCATTTGTCGGGGTATCATCTTATATAACAAGAAATGCAGCCGATCCAGTGAAAAAGGAAAACTTTCCAAGGACTCAATTACGTTCTAGAATCAGGGGCGTTTCCATTTAACATTTGGTAACATTTAATATTAACACGCGAAAGAGGGCGTAGTAGTTGTTACGAAGGCGGTTTCAAAATTAGTCGAACTGCATTCTTGCTATGTAGTACCGACTGTTCCACTTACATGGGATCTTCGCAACCACTGATATGTGAAAATGTCCAATCTGTCCCCTCTCTACTGAAAGTAGGTTATCATACGGCCATAGAGTTCTGAATTGACGGTAACGGTTCCTCTAGCGTCATTTTCAACACCTTCAGATCATAATTTCCATTAAACAGTCCCCTTTTTCGAATTCAATGGCTTTCCACAATCACTCCTGGGTTATTCGAGCTCCATACGTGACAATTTTGCTTCTTGACGTAACCACCGAGTAAGAAATGAGCTTCATCGCAGAAGAAAATTTTGTTCGAAAAATCAGACCTGTTGCTGTAGCACCCAATCAGCAAATGTACGACGTTGTGAATGGTCAGCCGGCTTTAATTGCTGCGTGAGTTGGACTCTATGAGAATGGAGGTGCAAATCCAAATACGAAATACGCCGTAATGAAGCATAAGATAGACCCAATTGCTAAGAATGCCATGGAATCGACAAATTCGGATTATCCTTTTTACTTTTATTAACAAATGCGACGCTTTTGGCAGTGCGTACATTGCACACACTTGACCGCATCTGTAACGCTTTCAGTCTGTATAAACATGATGGTTATACTCATCTTATTGTTTACCAAAACTTGTTAAAAATTAATTTAAAATGAATTTTTGAACATTTTATAATCATACCAAATATATCATTAAATTAAATTGCACTTTATGCTACCCTTTTTGTCTACATTTGGTCTAAACTTATTGTGAATTGTTAATAAGAAAAATGTTAGATAATATTTAAGGAAAGCCAGAAGTTATACTTGTAACTACCGAAAAAGTTAAACAAAAAAGTAGTTACTCTGTATAGCTCAAGCGGTAAACATCACAGCTTTCCAAATATACTTACCTTGAATTAAAATTAATTTCTTAATTTTTTTTATTCCAAAAACTGCAAACAAATAATTTCTTAAATCTCTTGAGAAATTATCTGATTAAAGGTACCAAAACATTCACCAGCAGTTCGACTTACCTTCACAGCGGTAAAAGAAGAATACCTCAATCCCAAAAATACAGTCCACAATATACTCTTGAAATTTCCAACAGGGTCCATTATCGATCATCATATCAAATTGATTACAGCAATAACAACAACAATCCATTTGCCCAAGCTGCACTCAATCAACATTAACATCTTCATTCATTCTCTTCACATTTCTTTATAATCCCACCGATTCCTTGCACAGTATGTGGTCGATTATGATGACAATAATCACCCCGTAATGCACGAAAAGCGCCGACATTTGAGTCGCCACTTTCACAATAAGTTTTAACTATTTTTATGCGTTATTCGGTTGTTACACGATCCATATCCGCAAATGGCAAACCTTTTACTAAATAAATAACACTGCAGATGTCAGGTATTTTACAGCCGATAGTCTTGCCAGACCGGCGGCTTTGAAACCACCAAATGGGAAACCCGTTATTGTATTTCATAGTTTTAAGCATATACTTTGAAAATTTAAAGCTTATTCCTGCCCTCCTAGACTGAAAGTTTTTTAGTCTGGTTATAGAACTGTTAAAGTGCAGTCTACACAATGTGTCTATGAGAAAAACAAACAATGTTAGAATTTGTTATGGCGGGAAAAGTTTATGTGTAACAACTTTGATCCTGTATTTGATTAAAGATAACAATCTGTTAATGCGAAAAGAGCCTATAGCATTGTCTGCTCTATTCCTTTGTAAAACAATTTGTAGCAAAAGCTGCTGTTATGATTTTTAGCATTAGATGGATTCTACTTGAAATTCATCTGTAGAAAGTGCCATAAACTCAGATATGTTACTGCAGTCTTATCAATAATTGAAATTATATCACTAAAAGTGACAAAAATGACAAAAGAAAGTTCTTATGTTCGACTATTTCACATTAAGTATAAAAATACAACCTTAATAGGGCGAATCCATATATTTATCTAGCTCGCGATGTGAGTAAAAGTTTAATTTTTCGTCTAGAGTTCAAATGGTAGATATTGCTCGAAAACTAATCGTATTTCGGAGTAACCAAAGAGTTTAGCATCACAGTCGTCTTTTAACAAGCAACAATTAAAGTAAATCAAATACTGACGTAAATTGCTTGCTCTCTTAGAGTAAATTATACTGTTAAGTGGCAATAATATTGACAAATCTGGGTATCATAAAATACAAAGTATTGTGTGAAATACTCGTAATAATAATAATAAGAATTGCTTCATTAACGAACTCGATATGTGGTGTTAAAAGTGGCGACTAGCCCACTTGGGGGTGAAACCCCATCAACAACAGCATACAACTTCAGTGTAGCTATCATTTTCCATAATCCCAAATGACGACGCGACATGAATATCAGTTACAAGGAAAAATATTGCAGAAAATATTTCACTGTAGTCACAGTAAGTGAATATTAATATAAATCTATCCACAAGAAGTAGACGAGCGGGAAGTGAGAGCATCGCCTTAGCAATAAATATTAATACTCCCGTATACGTAAAAATATGTAAGGTATTAATTAAACATCTCACTAATTCGCTTCAGTGCTTGCACACATAATATGTATTGACGCGTGACATAAATTCCGAGAAAAAAATTAAAAATTTCAAAACAAGTGAAGTGGGGGAAAAAAGAACGAATTACATCTGCTTAAACGCTGCACTTTAGAAAGAAATATAATTACTAATTAACACTTCAAATATTGCCAGATGTGAGGAGGATAAATTCCCAGAAATTGCACACTTCATGCTCAAAGAAAGCAGTCATACATCCATCATACCTATTATTATTACATCGGAGAAGATTATGGTATTACCTGTAAATGAGTTTTAATTTGTCAAACAAGTACTGATGAATATTCACGATAAACTCCAGTTATAATAAAAAGACAGCATTTAAACGTAGATAACGATAATTGAAAAGAAAAACATTATTTATAACCCAAGTATTATTAATACGTCATGATATTTTTCATACGATGTCGGTCTCAAAACTGGCCGACCTGACGTATATGAGGTAAATAAGGTCAATTTTCAAATTTCGCGGGCTACGTACATTCGACTTTCGATTATTATTATTATTTCTTTTATGTTAGTACACTCGTCTCGAAGATATGTTGACGGTTTCCATATCCATATCCATATAGCATGTTTAGTTTGTTTGTGAGAGGCATAAATAAGACAAGTGTTTTCCGTGTTCAATGATTTTCTACTATTGAAGAAAATGGATCAAAAAAGTTGCATCAAATTTTTTATATAAAATGGAATTAAGTGCCCAAAAACACTTGAAATGTTGACAGTGGCATACAGTCTATGAGAAAAACAAACGATCTTAAAATTTGTTATGCCGGGAAAAGGCTATGTGTGGAAACGTTGATCCTGTATTTGATCAAAGATCACACTTAATCTGTTAATGCGAAAAGAGCCAGTAGCATTGTCTGCTCTATTCTTATGTAAGACAATTTGTAGTAAAAGCTGCTGTCATGATTTTTAACATTAGATGGATTCCACTTCAAATTGATTGGCACAAAGTCAGATATGTTATAAACTTATAAACCATAAACTCAGATATGTTATTGCAATCCTATCAGTAATTAAAATTGCATCACTAAAGGCTGACGGTTTTATCCATATAGCATGTTTAGTTTGTTTGTGAGAGGCACAAACAAGACAAGTGTTTTCCGTGTTCAATGATTTTCTACTATTGAAGAAAATGGATCAAATTTTGTACATAAAATGGAATTAAGTGCCCAAAAACACTTGAAATGTTGACAGTGGCATACAGTGAGGGTACTTTAAGTCAGAAAAATGTTTATAAGTGGTACAAGCTTTTCGCAGAAGGTCGAGAACATGTGAACGACGACGCTCGCTCTGGACGCCCCAGCACATCAACAACCAATGAAACCGATGCTGAGAAAGTGAAGAAAATTGTTATGGAGAATCGTCGAATCACAATCAGAGAAGTTGCTGAAGATGTCGGCATATCGGTTGGCTCAGGCCATACAATCTTTTTGGAAATTTTGAGCATGAAGCGTGTGGCAGCGAAGTTCGTTCCAACATTGATGAATTTTGACCCAAAACAACGTCGCATGAGCATCGCTCAGGAATTGTTGAATGACGTCAATACTGGTGACGAATCATAGATATATTGATATGACATCGAAACCTTAGCCCAACCGTGCTAATGGAAGACTCCAGGAGAGCCAAAACCAAAAAAAGCACGCCAAGTTTGATCAAATGTCAAGGTTTTGCTCACTGTTTTCTTTGGTTAACATGATGTAGTGCATCAGGAGTTCTTACCACAAGGTCGTACGGTAAATAAGGAGTATTACCTTGAAGTTATGCGACGTTTGCGTGAAGCAATACGAAAAACGCCCGGAATTGTGGACAAAATTCATGGCATCATGATAATGCACCTGCTCACTCATCTTTGTTTGTGAGAGATTATTTGGCCGAAAGCAACACCTTTATCATGCCTCAGCAACCGTATTCACCAGATGTGGCGCCCTGTGACTTTTTCCTGTTCCTAAAATTGAAGAGATCAATGAAAGGGCGAGGTTTTGCGACGTTTGAAGAGATAGAAACGGAATCGCCGAACACCAAAAACACTTCTATTATTTATGCCTCTCACAAACAAACTCCACTCAACTCGTATAGATAAAACCGTCAACATATCTTCGAGACAAGTGTACCAACATGAAAAAATAATAATAATAATAATTGAAAGTCGAATGTACATAGCCCGCGAAATTTGAAAATTCATTTTATTTTTGGAACACACCTCGTAGATGGTGCCGGTAGTTTGAAAAAATGTATTTTGGTAAAAAGTGGCAACCTTATGAAACATATGTTGTAAGTTTTAAGGCCAGGTCCTTTAGTATTTTTAGTTGAGCCATCAATAGCAAACGATCTCAGTGAATTTGCCAGCAACATGGAAAAAAATTGGTCACCGTTATGGAATTCAACATTTCAATTTGAAAGGTCTTCGAACAAAATTTTCTTCAGCGATGAAGATCATTTTCAACTCAGTGGTTACGTCAACAAGCAAAAGTGTCACATATGGGGCTTGGAGAAACCAGAAGTGATTGTAGAAAAGCGGTTACATTCGGAAAAAGTTACTGTTTGATGGCAATTATTATCCAAAGGTGTCAATGGAGGAACCGTCAATTCAGAGCGCAGATCGCTCTGGCTTTGTGATAACCGATTTATTTTGGCCTGATATAGAATATTAAGAACTGGGTGACGTGTGGTTTTAACAAGACGGTGCCACGAGCCTGGAAAATTTTCAGAAAGAGTAATTTTTTGGCTACCAACGACGTCAATCGGAAATTTCCAGGAAGCATAATTTTTTAGCTACCAACGACGTTAATCGGCCACCAAAATAATGCGATTTGACGATGTTAAAATTCTTTAGTGGGGCTAAGTCAAAGACCAGATAATCCCTAAACGTTGGAGCATTTGAAAACCAACATTCCAATCAACAACTTTACTTTTGAAAACGAAAAATATATAACGCGTCATACTCGTGTGTAGTCCCTATATCATTTTGCTCCTTATACTATTTTGCTGCATCAATTTGGCGATCTGTTACAAATATTCATAGCCTGGATTCAGGCATTATAATGATATAAAAGTTTCATTGAAATCGCAACTTTATGTGTGATTTATTTAATTTTATTTTTGTAACCGAAAAATGCTTAACCCGGTGTATTTATTCCTTATGTCATTCTGCTCCTTGTACTGTTATTCTGCCTCACTTTAGTGATCTGTTATACGTATTTATAGGCTGGGTTCAATCATTATAATGAAATAAATGTTTCATTGAAATCGCAGCTTTATGTGTGCTTTATTTAACTTTGTTTTTGTAACCGAAAAATGCTTAATCCGGTATATTTATTTAGTCCTTATGCCATTTAGCTCCTTATACTATTTTGCTGCTTCAATTTGGTGATCTGATATATATATTCATAGTGTGACATATCCCAAAAACATCCACTCACTACACCCTCAGATGCCAGTTACGATCACTGCCGTAAGTCTTTAAGAAAGTTGTATAATTTGGGGCATCTTTGTACTCTGAGAGTTTGCAGTTGTGCAATAAATATGGTATCTTCCATGAAACTTAGTAGATTTTTCAGATGTTCACTATTTCCTTCATGATTTCTAATAGGTGGAAAGCTATAATATAAATTTGTTTTACTTTGTAGATATAAGGAAAATTCCGGATATATATATATATATATATATATATTTCACCTGCGCTCCAACAAGTGGCTTGCTCACAAATGACCAATTTGGCTAATATATCATTATGTTAACATTGCCCTTCCAACATAAAGGGTGTCCAAACAAGAACGCAAGATTTAAATGAGTGATGCAGCAATTGAATTGTTTCTCTGGCTGCATGACATGTGGCGCCGTCTTGTAGAAACCACATGCCCTCCAAATTCATTTATTCAATTCTAGGCACGAAAAAACTGGTTATCCTTTCACGATACCGAACACCATTGACTGTTTGCGCTTGACATGCCTAATTTTTATAAAAAAAAGGTCCAATGATTCCTTCAGCCCAAAATCCACACCACACAGTGACACGTTGAGAATGCATTTGCTTCTCGTGAATCACTCTAGGATTTTCCTCACCCCAAATGTGACAGTTCTAGCTATTGACAAAGCCATCAAGATGGAAATGGGCCTCGTCACTGAAGATGATTTTATCGGCAAAATCAGCATTTTCATGTTGTCTCTCCAATACCCAATTAATGAACTCCCTTCGCTGTCCATGGTCAGCTGGCTTCAGTTCCTGAGTCAATTGGACTTTGTATGCATGAAGATGCAAATCTTTCGTCAAAATTCGCTGCATGGAGGATTTGGAGACACCAATTTGCTGTGCTCGGTGTCGAATTAAGGTGGATGGCGTTTGAGTGACATCATCACGTACAGCTGCGACATTTTCGGTCGATCGACCTGGTCGAAGGCGTGTTGTTGTCTCTACATCACTAACAGACCCAGTTTTGGCAAATTTATCCATTATTTTCTTTACAGTTGACTCTTTTGGAGCATTATTGTGACCCCAAATTGATGGCAATTTGCGAACTGTAGCCGCAAAGCTTTCACCATTTTGGTAAAACAACTTCACAATGAGAGTGCGTTGTTCATTCGTGTAGCGCTCCATTTTTACTAACCTCGTACCTTCTGCTAGGAAACAATAACAATTGTTCAAATGTCAAACAATTACACTTCGAATGGCGCCAAATTTAAATCTTGCTTGTTGGGACACCCTTTATTAAGCTCTTGACGTGTTCAACATTGACATGTTCATTATCGTATGTTGTGTAGGGGATAATTAAGGTATCACCCTGACTATTAGAATTATTATATTGCTATAAATTCTTATTAGATGGTTGTAAAAATAATGTTTGAATTTATGCCTCAGGCAAAACTTGTTTATTTATTTTTCATTTGCCATAACACTGAAGAATTTAGAGAGTAAATAAATTCTAATCCTTGGGATATATGAATGTAAATGACAACGTTTGTCACTTCATACATCACTTTTTACGTCCAAACAGTATTATTTATATTGAGCAATCAATTTTGTGTTGTATTGGGTATGAAATTTTGTTACACTTTCGAAGAAATTGCTATTTGAATAACAAGTAAAGTTAAAGTCATGACTGGAATCGTGGGTTTTAATAAGAGTTATAAAAAATTTTAAGTAAGCATTACTGATGATGGAAATTTCAACCAAATGAGTGCCTGAAGCTCAGATACAAAACTTGTATCAAAAAACTACAGGGAATTGATCATTTAGAATGGTCTTTTTATAATCAAATTGGCATCACTGCCTTTTATACTATTGCAGAGTTTGAAAGCGATCTGTCATTTAATTTGATCAGATCATCGATTTTGTCAGTTCATATTATGAGTGTTTTGCGATTTTTTAAATTGATCAAAATAGCGAACAAAGAACTTATCTCAAATTTTGCGTAGCTGACTGAATTATGTGTGCTAATTCACAAAAAATTTTAGACAAGGCCTACAGTTGAACTGCGTTGATATTAAGATCAAAAATACTTGCATTTGAGTGGTGGAGTTCATTCAAAAGCGGTCGAAGTGTGGTAGAAGATTTGTCTCGCTGTGGTCGGCCATCAGTGTCTACAGCTGAAGTTAACACTGATAAAATGAAGAAAATTGTACCTGAAAATGTTCATTGGATTTGGAGAGAGATAGCTGCTGAAGATAAGGCTGTTTGGGTATGAAACGCGTTGCCATTCGACTAATTGCGAATAACCAGAATTTTGTTCGAAAACTCAATCGACAAAATGTTGTTGAGGACAAAGTAGAACAATTGAAAACAGGTCTCATATTCACAAAACTCATTATGACTGGGGATGAGACATGGTTTGATAAGTTGGATTTGTAAATCAGTCAAAAACCTTCGAAATGGCGCAACCCAACTAAGTCAAAAACGAAGAAAACTCCAATAAATCTATTAAACGTCAAGGTAATGTTGGCTGTTTATTAATTATCGCAGAGTTTCGCACTTAAAATTGTTACCTAAACATCAGATGGTTAATAAAGAGTATTATGTGGGTGTTATGCGACAAATACGATGAAAACCCCAGACTTGAGGGAGAAGAACTCATGGATTTGGCACCACAATAACTCATCATCTTATAAGACCATAATTGTGAACCAATTTCTAATGAAAAAGATCAATAAATGTTACCGGACAGCCAACATATTCATTTGATATGGCTCTAGATGTTTTCTGTTTTCTTTTTAAGACTTAAATTTTCAATTCGAAGCGTCCCTTTTTAGAAGACAGGAGACGAAAATAGAATTCAAGGCGAGAACTAAATACTACGCTTAAACAATACGTAAACTACATTTGCATAATATTTTGATGATTGAATTATTCATTAGATTCGAAGGTGGTATAAAAAATGTTAATGAATAATAAATATTTTGCATTCTACTGATGAATTCCCGGAACTATTTTGGCATAATATATGGCGATAGCACAAGGTAGATTTTCATAATAAAAATGTCTCTTCCACTTTACATACATTATTATGAATATAGCGCTTAAGATGTTATACTCAGATTACGTATAGGCTGTTTACCACAATGAGGGAGGTCCCAAAACTAATCAACCTGACGCATAAATGATGCCAGTAATTTGAAAAAAAACAAAATCATTTTGATGAAAAGTGGCAACCTTACATAAAATATGTTTTAAGTTTTCAGACGCCATGTTGTTTAATATTTTTATTTGAGCCATTAAAAACAAATGATCTCAGTGAACTTGTAAACATGGAAATAATTGGTCACCGTCATGTAATTCAATATTTTCATTTGAAGGGTCTCAGTTCAACCAATATTAAAGCCAAGCTAGATTCTAGTTTGGGAGAGTCTGCTCTTTCGTTTAGGACTGTAAAATATTGGATAGGAGAGTTTAAACGAGGCCGTACGAGCTACAAAGACGAATACCGTAGTGGTCGGCTAATTGATGGGTTCACTCCAGGCACGGTTAAGAAAGTTCACAAAATGGTATTGGATTATCGTCGGTTGAAAGTGCGTGAGCTATCTGAAATGATAGGCATTTTAGAAAATACTATATATCGTATATTGACCGAAGATTTGAAGATGAGAAAACTGTGCGCAAGGGTGCCTCGCTTGCTTTCAACAGAGCAAAAGAGCGTCGTGAAGATGTTTCAGTAAAGTGTTTGGTTGATTTGGCGATGTTTCTTCGCTATAAACCCGAACTTTTGGGTTTATTTATAACCATAGATTAGATTTTGGTTCACCACTTTACACTTCACTACTGAGATAAAGAAATAGTCAAAACAGTGGAGTGGAATGGGGGAGTCGTGTCCAAAAAAGACGAAGACGGTTCCATCTTTAGGCAAAGTCATGGCGTCTGTTTTTGGGATGCGCATAGGGTTATTTTCATTGACTGTCTTTAGGAAGGAAAAGCAACAACAGCAACGGCGAATATTATGTTAATTTATTGCAGCGTTTAGGTTATGGAATTTTGGCAAAAAGACCATATTTGCCGAAAAAATAAAGTGTTGTTTCATCAAGATGCTCCAGTTCACACATTCACTTTTTGGCGATGGTCAAAATTAATGAATTAAAGTTCGAATTGCTTTATCATGCAACATATTTGCCGGATAGAGTTTCTTCGGACTTTTTTCTATTTCAAAACTTGAATTAAAGGGCTCGTTGGTAAAAGATTTGCCAACAATGAAAAGGTGGACTCTGCGGTTGATGGCTATATTAAGGCGTTTGACAGTTCTTACTATAAACAGGGTATAGAAACTGATGAATGTCGCTGGAAAAAGCGTATCCAGCTATAAGGTGATTATGGTGAAATATAAAGAAAATATTTTCCAACTTGTTTGCATCATCTTTTTTAGGTCGGCTAATTTTGTGACCGAACAGATGAACGTATTTTTGCTTAGTGAACCTAAGGAAATATTGTGAACTTACTTCTAAACTGTGTGTGTTGTGTGGAATAAATAGAATGTACATTTTGAAAAATATGAAACATCTGTTCGCATTTATTTCCTTAGCGGGTATATAAACAATCAAAACAGTCATATTTGGTTTTTGGAGGTAAAGGCCAAATGGTTCAAAAGCCAATACATGACTATTTCATGTGGTTTGGGGTAAAATTATTGATCCGTTTTCCTTCGAATCTCTTTCCAATGCTAAATATTTGTTTTGTTTTTTCAGAAATTTATATTGGTTGACTTGTTTGGCGTACGTAATCAATAATAAAATCCTCTGAATTCATACATGAAGTATTTTTTGGTAGGAAATTCTATCAGCGGAAAGTCATTGCAATTAGCATATCTGATATGAAAACCCCGACGAAATTTTAACTCAGGGATTGTAGATTTTTATAACAATTTAGATAAATTCGGTTTGGTTAAGAATTTTAAAATTAATTATGATTTTTCCATGCAATGCAGTTTTATTATTTATTCTGATGGATAGAAAATATCTCATATAAGTATGTGCGAGTATAATATATATTTTATTATGAAAAAACGAATCTAATTCTTGTTATTTTTGTGACTAGAAATATTGTTTAATTTAAAATAGACTAGAAGAAAATATACAAGACCTCCTAATAAAAAACAGCACATTGAAAAAAATTAAATTTTTCTTAGGATTCCTGGAAATTACTTTGCATACCAACCAAAACAAGAAATGATAAGAGAAAATTCTTGTAATATAATAATGCCTTGTTTTGCTCTGTTGTGTCATTATTTAATTTAAAAATCTGTTTTTATGTTATGCAAATCCTATGTCCTTAAATCTAAAGTTATTCTGGCATTCTAAAGAAAACATACATACTCTTAATACAAACGATAAAACCTACGCAAGGAAATGTAAACAGTGAAACAGATAGAAATGAACAATATAAATTATTTAATTCAATTATTTATTTGGAGAAAATTGCAATCACTTAAACATTCTTTGCTTTAAAGCCCATAACGTTATTTTGTATTAAGAACCTGCAGATGCCAATTTTATAAACAAATACTACAAGAAAAATACAGTCAGTGGAACTGACTTAGAGGCACCTTCACCTCGTGTCCCACCACCGAATTCAAACGGTTTTTCTTTTGTAATTACATTTGGGAAACTGTCCGGAATATTTAATCCTTGATGTGCAGTGACGTAAAAAGGTAGTAAAAATTACTTCGGATTTAGAAGTTCCATTAGGCCTATCGGAAATATTGTTTAAACTCTTCCGGAAAACCGGGTTTCGAGTTATTCGAAAAATGGCATAACTGCCATTCCCCCACCGATTAAGCCGGTTTCTTTTGAGCTTTCTCTGTGAAGCACAATTAAAAGAGAAAATGTTAATCGTCACCAAAACAAAATTCAATTAAAGAACAGTTTGGATTTGAACTTTCGAATTGTAACTAAAAATATTATTTTTTTTTTCAAATTCCGACAACCGAAACTAATTTTATTAAATTTAAATTTAAAATGTAATTTTGAAACAAAATTTAATTAAATTTAAAAAAAAAAAATTTAAGAATTAAATTTTTTTCAAATTTAAGAATTAAATTTTTTTCAAATTTCAAAAATTAAATTTGTTCAAATTTAAATTTAAATTTAAATATTAAAAATTAAATTTTAAATTTAATTAAATTTTGTTTAAAAATTAAATTGTAAATTTAATTTTTTTTAATTTCGTTTTGGTGGTCGGTATCTTTTTTTTCATTCATTTTCTTTATTGGATCTTTCTTTCGAAATTTACAATATGTACATATTCAAATCTTAATCCTATCTTAAACTAAAGTATCCTGCCATTGCCGGATCTTGTTTTTGGCGAGCAGATCTGTTTATCACTGGACCAAGTCTAGCGTGTCCTTTCTTTTTAGCCGTATATGACCGGGGAAATGTTGAAGGTTTTGAGCGAGTGGGTTTGAGTGGGAGGACAACTTCGTTATATATGTATGTATATGACCTGCTTAATTTTCTTATTTCCTCGGAAATATAAGGAATGTTTAAATCCTTGTGTATGTTATCATTCCTAATATACCACGGGGCACCACAAATTTGGCGCAGTATTCTTGATTGTCTTCTCTGTAGCTTATTTATGTTAGAAGCCGATGCTGTTCCCCACAACTGGAAGCCGTATGTCCATATTGGCTTCAATATGGTTTTGTAGATGGTGATTTTATTTTCCAAACTGAGAGTAGACTGGGAGCCAATAAACCAGTGGAGTTGAGCCATTTTTAATTTCAATTGTATGATTTTTGAGTCAATGTGATTTTTCCAGGTGAGACGTCGATCAAGGTAACATGGTTATAAACGGGTATGGTACTACCCTGAATAGTGAGAGCTGGGCAATTGTTGTGTCTAAGAGAGAATGTAACCTGTACACTCTTAGAGACATTTACTCTTATCTTCCACTTTTCGAGCCAAGATTCTAGCGTATGTATAAGAAACTGCAGTTGTCTAGAAGCCATTAATGGGCAAGTGCTAATGCTCATGAATGCAGTGTCATCAGCGAAAGTTGAGGTTTGAATTAGGGAATGAACAGGCATATCAGAGGTATAGATGGTATATAGTATAGGGCCTAGTATACTGCCCTGCAGAACTCCTGCTGAAACTTTTCTTTGAGTTGAAACAGAGTCTTTCGATTTTACTACAAAAGATCGATCCTTCAGATAGCTCTCCAGGAGCTT
>JAHXMU010000534.1:36021-73142 GCA_019455685.1 Philornis downsi | reverse complement strand
TTTTTTTAAATTCTGTTTCGGTTGTCGGAATCTGAAATAAAATTAAATTTTAAATTTAAATTTTAAAAATTAAATTTTACATTTAAATTTTAAAAATTAAATTTAAATTTATTTAGATTTTGTTTAGGTTGATGAATTTTGTAAAAAAAAAATTCTGGCATATTTTTGAGTACATTTCAGAAGCTGAAACAAATCCAAAAGGTCCAAATCCAAACTGTCCAATCCAAACTCTAATTTTGTTTTGGTGACGACACCTCAAAAAATTAATATAAAAATTAAAAATTAAATTATAAATTTAAATTTAGTATCATTTTTTTTTGTTTTGTGCATCTAAAACGAAATTACAAACAATTTTAATTCTAATGCTGTTTATGAAACCTTTTGCATGTATTTCTTTTGAAAAAGTTTAACGAAAAAAATCACACAACATTTTTAAGAAGCTGCAAAATTTTCTGAAAGCCTGGTATTGTAAATTCACAAAATAAATTGTTTGAAACAGTTGTACTTTTCGCAGTTTCGCCTGCACCAGGCTTTTCCTTTGGTTTCAGTTTTGATTTAGGCTTAGAATTACGAAACTGCATGAAACTGTATTTTCGTTTCATATTTCAGAATAAAAAGGTATACTTTTTTATTATGTTTCATTAGAGAAACAAAATCAAAAGAGGTTTCTAATTTGGTTTCAGAAAAAAAATGAACTACCGCATTTTAAAGCTATTGGTAATATTTCGCTATAAAAATCACATTTATTGAAATTTTAAGTTCTTCAACTCTCGCACAGTAATCAATCTCTTATTGTATGAACCAAATATGCACAAGTTTCATATTGAGACTCCAATGTATTGTAGACAATTTTCAGAATATTGAAAGTAAGTTATATAAATTTCCCAACGTATACAATATTATAATTCGAACGTATACGCCTTCGTAGTGTAATTCAGAGATAGCTGGTATAGAGGTAAGCAAATGTATGGGATTGTAAAAAATACCAATTCGGTATTATTTTTGGAAGGATTAGACTTGGATTAATAGAATCAAATGAGTACTTTCAAAATTCCATGTTTAAAGGCGGATATTTATAGATTTGCTATATTTTATGTGGATTGTCAGTTGTTATAATGTTTGATTTATTGCATTATCGTCATAAACATTCTTCAGAAAACTGGTTTTGAACTTTGATCTTCAAAAGTTTAAAATAACGAAATATTTCTAACAAAGCTTCTATTTTTTTATATTGGTTGTATACTTTTACTATTATTTATTTATTTTTTTTATTGAGGAGACGATGATTATTAAATGTGAACAATTTACTGTGTTATGATACTTTAACAACCAACACAAGTTCCTAAGGATATGTGAAACCCAGCAAAAAAAAAAAAATTTTCTTCCAACCAAAAATTCATCATATGTTATTTTGCGATGGAAATATAAACTTAAATTTCATACTAATATGGGAAAAAAACTCCAACGAAATTTCAGCTCATGAAGAGTAGATTTTTATAAAAGTTTACAATAGATAAGTTCGGTTTGGTTAACAACATTCATGTCGCTTTTTCCATGCAATGCAGTATTAGTATTTATTCTGATAGGTAGAAAATATTCTATACAATTATATATTTTATTATCTAAAATAATATAATAATAATAATAATAATTTTTGAAAATCTTATGAATACTTGAATCGACCTGAATTTTAAACGTAAGTCTTATCCCGCAGGGAACTTTTGGTAGAAAAGAAGATTTCTTCGGTTAAGTTTCAGCTTATAAAACATATTAAAAATTAATGTATACGGTTATCCATTTGGTCATTTTAAAACTGCCGATCTGGCAAGGCTGTCAACTGCTAAATACCTGTCATCTAAAGTGTTATTTATTTAGTAAAAGCTTTGCCATTTGCCATAGTTTAAACTACTACTACAAAATTCTTTTCAGCGATGAAGCTCATCGTCGCATATGCGGCTCGAAGAACCCAGAAGTGATTGTGGAAAAGACATTGAATCCCAAAAAAAAGTGACTGTTTGATGCGCATTATAGTCTGGGCCGCATTTTTTCGCAAATGACTCTAGAGGAACATCAAAAGAATCCAGAGGCAATCATGTAAATGATATTTTATTTCGTACCTATATATAGTGACAAGATCCAAGCATTATAATGAAATTAGCGTTTCATCGAAATGATAGTTTCATGTAAATGTTTATTTAACTTTTCTTAACATTATCTTTAACTTTTCAAACAGAAAAATGAACAACTCTGTGCCTCAGTTCAAACTACATCAATTTCCTTAAAAATTTTAACTCTTTTTCCTTGGTTTAAGCTCCTTCAGTATCCTTTTAAAAAAAATATTGTTTTTTTTTTTTTTATATATTTGTTAGCTTGTTTTTGCGAATATTTTGCCATTCTTTTCACTATTAGATGCTGGCAATACTGAATACAAATTTACTATATTATATTTCGAAATATTGAGTTAATAAACGATATATTGGGGTTCTGTTCGAAGGTTAAAATTTACGAGAGGTACCAGAAATTTCAGATCTATGTGGCGCATTTTCAATTCACGATATCGTTCAGAAAAGTTATTGGGTTTCACCAAATTGGAAAAAGATTCATAAAGATATGTGGTAGTTATCACGACTACCAGGCAGGGCCACAGATAGTGGAGTTTTTTGAATGCATGTCACGAATATGGTCGACTGTGGAAGGATGATTAGTACACACAACTATCGTTCGCATGACTGCAAGTTCTTTAACCCAGTTATCAAGATGACCAAGTAGAGCCACAGACAGTTGAGTTTTTTAAAGGCATGCCACGAATGTGGCCGACTGTGGAACGATGATTAGTACACACGACTATCGTTTGCATGACCGCAGGTTCTATAATGCATGCGGCCATCTATCAGTATGTGAGCGACGGTCAGCTCTCACTTCGTCTCTGACGAACACTTCGAGTAATCGACAAGTCTTGTAAATGCTTCTCAAACTGTGTGATGTTTGAAATCGTCGTTGAATTGAAGGTCCCTGTAAATGAGTCTAAAAATAGAATGAATGTGAGAAGCTTTCCCATGTTTTATTCATGAGATGCAAGAATATTTATTTAGTTTTCAGAAAAAACTGGACTACACAGTTTTTTTTTTTTTTTAAAAAATTACAGTTTTTTTTATTACATTTATAACTTTGCTAACATTTATTCGTAAATTAAAACATTTTACCGTATTTTCATTGAAATTTTAAACTATTTAATACCTAAAATGCTTGCTTTGCAAGTAGACCTCCAAGTTACCAGAAAACTTTGTCTTCATGAAAATTTTGTTTATGTTTAGTACCAAAGACTAACTTAATTTGAAATAGGCTCTTATGAATTAATGAGCGAAATACCGCACTTTCATAGAGTTGTGTAAATTGAAAGAATTTCCTCATATATACAATTTTGTAATTATAATTTTTTGCCTCTACCCCTGTTTTTATATAAAAGTAATTAAAAACTTTTTGTCATAACTCATTTCTACACATTGAGAGCCGCAAAAGTGTCTACAGTTTATTGCACATAATGAAACAGTGAACAGATGAACCCACTAAACTCAGTCTATCCACCTACAGTGCATTGCGTCGCCTAAGTGTTGCGGCATAATCGCTAATTAGATAAATACTCATCTAATGTGCGCAGGTAACAAATTATGTGCGTTGAGTTAATGAAGTTTTAAAGTTTATGATTTTTTTATGTGTCATTTAATTTTAATTAAACATTTTATTTTTCATGCACACCGCACCATAAATTCCTGCATAAGGAGGAAACGATTTCAAGCTAATGTATCTACTTGTGAGCGAACGTATTAACTTTATTGGGATGAACAGCTGAACAAAAATTTTATTACAGATAAAACTTGAAATGTTGAATGCCATAATCAGTAGCAATAATTAAAGATTTTGGTTAGTTTTAGGTTTTTAATTTAACCAGTGTATGTTTCGTACGCAATGCATAATTTGGCATAATGGAAAAGAGAAATTATTCGTTTATGTATGAAAATTTGAAATTTTAATGAATTATTTCTAACACCCCTGTGTTAATTGTGTTTACCTTTATGTCTGCTTTACTGAGTTTAAAATTAAGGCCGGTCCTTTTTTCCTTAAAACTGTATAAAATTTCGAAACGATATATTTACTGTTCACAAACAATTAAAATGTATGCAAAGCGTCGATTAACTCACAAAATTTAAATTAGTTTTCTCATAGAAATTTTAATTTGACAAAAGTTTCACATTACTAATTGACAAATTCAACTTTGTAAGCCTTATGTGGTGTTGGCAAGAAAGTAATTTCAGTGCTTTAGCTCAGCTATTTAACATCTAACATCCAGGGTGACACAATAGAACGCCTACATCGTTGGGTTGGCGAGCTCATGGAGTTTTAGTCGCTATGAATAAATTCGACGGGAAGCGTCGCGCACTTTGCGTGCGCGCATTTTAGGAGAACTCTCGTTCATATATTGCTACTAGGCGACTATATTGTGCTGAATATGGACTACGGCGAATTAGTGAAGCTCCGAGTGCTAATTTAATTAAAATATGGGTAAAGCGTTTTGAAGAGACCGGTTCAACATTTAAACCACAAGCAAATGGTCGCCCAAGAACATCTAGGACCGAAGACAATGTTGAGAGAGTTATGGAGTCAGTACGAGGAAATCCACAAATGTCGACTCGCAAGAGATCGTCTGTCTAACAGTTATCGCGACAAAATCTTCTGCGACTTTTAACATTGGATCTTAAACTGCATCCATATAAGCTGCAATTAACACAAGAATTGAAAGAGTCTGACTTTATAGCAAGGCTCGCATTTGCTAATGAAATGCTTAATCGATTTCCCAATTTTGACAATATCCTTTTCCCTGACGAGGCTCATTTCCTTATGAATGGCTTCGTAAACCGTCAAAATTGTCGTAACTGGAACAGTGAAAATCCCAAACTCCAACACCAGAAACCATTGCATAGTCCTAAAGTGACAGTATGGGCAGCAATCTCTGGCAGAGGAATAATTGGTCTTTTTTTTCTTCAAAAATGCGTGGGGCCAAAACGTCACGGTTAATACGGAACGCTATGTTGAGATGTTGGACGGATTTTTGGCTCCAGAAATTGAAAGTTCAAGAATAGTGAATTCCAAAACTTGGCTCCAACAAGATGGAGCTACCTGTCATACATTAAATGACTCCATGGCGGTGGTGACGCAGATGTTCCCTGGCAGACTGATTTCGAAAAGAGTTGATATCCCATGGCCCCCACATAGTCTAGACTTGACGCCTCTTGACTTTTTTTTTGTGGGGATACCTCAAACACAAAGTCTACAGTAATAATGCAAGAAACATCGTTCAGTTCAAGGAGAATATCTGAAGAAAGTTTTCAATAATTTTCGTTTGCGGTTAGAGGAGTGCCGTCGTAGAGAGGGTCACATTTAGATGATGTTATTTTTAAAAAATAAACTCCATTTATTACTCTACAATGCCTTAGATTTATTTTAACCATACCTTTTGTATTTTTTTAGTCTATTTTTTTAAACATGCACGTTCTATATCCTGTATTTGATATTTCAAGCTCCAATTTGTGACATTTAGGGTTGCCCACTTTTCGTTTTAAACTAAAGTTAAATAAAACAAACATAAAGCTATGATTTCGATGAAACTTTTATTTCATTATAATGCTAGGGCATTGCCATTATATACGAAGTACAAAGTCATTTCAAATTTAATTTCGACAAAATACGGCCCAATGACATCTGCTTCTGGATTTTCCACAATCAATTCTGGGTTCTTCGAGCCCCATGTGCAACAATTTTGCTTGCTGACGTAACCACAGAGTGAGAAATGAGCTTTATCGCTGAAGAAAATTTTGTTCGAAAAATCATTATTGAAAGTCTGTTGCTGTAGCACCCAATCCGAATATCAACGGCATTGTGTATGGTTAGCTGGCTTTAATTGTTACGTGAGTTCGACTTTATATGAATGGAGATGCAAAGCCAAACACAAAATATGCCATAACGAGACGTAAGGTAAGGACAATTGCTGAGAACGCCGTGGAATCCACAAATTCGGATTATCCGCCACACTTTTATTAACAGAAGTAATATATTTTCCGCAGTGCGTACATTGGGATGATGCACAGGCCTGACCACATCTGTAACGCTTCCGATCTTTTTAAATTTCATTATAATATTGCCAATTTCTTGTACAGTAGTTCTGTTATAACGGCCATAATCACTCCGCAATGCAAGAAAAGTGAACACATTTGAATTACCACTTTTGTAGCAAGTTTCAACATATTTTGGTTTAAGCATTCTTTGGTTATTAAACGTTAAATATTCGTAAATGCCAAACTTTTCACTGAATAAATAACATTTCAGATGGAAGGTATTTTGTAGCTGACAGCTTTGCCAGACCGGCGGTTTTGAAACCACTGAATGAATAACCTGTTACCAACGCTTTTCGTTTTGTTTCATATAGTCAACAAAGTTTTACACTGTGAAGCCTCTGATTCATACCGCAGGCTGCTTGGAAGAAACAGTTTTGGTCAAAACAAAAATCAGTCCTAGACTTTTATTTTGCTGCTGTGAGTATACCTGTAGATAGTAAATTTTTTGCCACAATTAATGTTGTTTTTATTACTAATTAAACAAATGCGTAAATATATTCTTAATCAGATCAACAATGCGAGTTGTTACAGCCAGATAGGAAGGAACATTATATTTGTTATAGGAAGGCCATTGTAAAAGGACCCTCCCAGAACAACATCTTGATTGCGTTTAAAAAATAAGCAGAAACTCGCGCCTTGTTGATGGATAACTGGAAAATAGTGCAGTAATATCTGCTTACTAAACAGATTTACATATACTTGCATTTAAAGTCTCTTTGCTTACCGCAGAAGGAGTATAGTAAATACGATATATGTCATTTCAAAAAATTTCCAGAAATTTGTCAATGGAACGCAAAATATTTATTCTTTATTAAAATTTGTTTTGATACAATGTAATTTTCCCAAATAATTCACTTTGCTTACCAATCATCCAATTATCAGAACATCTTTTAAAATATTTTTCCCGAAAAGACTTCAGTCTTTTTGCCGCTTGAAATTGGGCGAAATAGTCATTTGAATTTTAGAAAGTAAAAAGGACAGCCTTTACCTAGAAACAGTCATTTGAATTTTGCTAAGATGAAAAATTTAGCCAGTGCCGTATTAGCTGAATACGGTAGTTTTTCAATGATATTTTTTAAATTTTCGATCACAAGTTTGTTCACAACGATAGTCTTGTGAGATGTTGTGTTAAAATCGCGTAAAATCCATGAGCTTCCTTTCCAAAGATCTGGTTATTTTTGAGGGACGTCGCACAACGTCTAGATAGTATTTTCCATGTACAGTGCAACCTTCTGTCAAAAATTTTGAGTGCAACGAAGAAATCAGGCAATACTACTTTGATTTTGATGTATTGTTTTCGGTTGGGGCTCAGTGAAAAAGAGCTATTCTGAGATTTGTCTCGTTCAAAATGTCTACAAGGGCTTTTAGGCGATATAATTTTCGAAGAAAATTCAGGTCTTTCGAAACAGAAATATTTCGATTGAACTCCATACTAAAGGGTGATTTTTTAAGATTTAAGTTCATCAGGTTGGCAGCACTGGTTGGTAATGGCGTCCAAACGTCATCTGTCAAAGTGAAAAGTGTACAGTATACTCTGCCATTTCATCATGGGAAGATTAACAAACGAGCAACGATTGCAAATCGTTGAAATTTATTATCAAAATTCGTGCTTTGTGACAAATGTGCATCGTCCGATACGACAATATTATGATCGTCATAATCAACCTGCTGAATCAACAATTCATGCCGTAATCTCCAAATTTCGCACCAAATTTACTTTGTTGGACATAAAACCATCGACTCGCATGCGTAGAGTGCGTATCGAAGAAAATATTGCAGCCGTAGCGATCAGTGTTAATGACGATCGTGAAATGTCAATTCGTTGCCATTCTCAGCGATTGGGCATGTGTTATTGAACCACAAGGAGTTTTTTCTTGCCCCAATTGGCTAAGTTGAACTTGATTGACGTGTGGTTTCATCAGGACGGTGCAACATGCCACACTGCTCGTGGAACAATGGATATGTTGAGGGATGAATTTGGTGAACAGAGAGAACGAGAGATAAGATTTGACCCTGTGAGTTGGCCCCCAAGATCTTGCGATTTAACGTCTCTTGATTATTTCTGGTGGGGTTATGTCGAGTCGTCAGTCTATGTGGACAAGCCGAACACTATTGAAGCCTCACAGGATAACATAACACACGTTATTCGTGGAATACAGACAGAAATGCTCGAAATAGTGACGAAAAATTGGACCTTCCGAATGGACATTTTGAGACGGAGCCGCGGACAATATTTACCTGAAATTATTCTTAAAAATTAAATGTCAAAGACCAATTTACGACTCCAATAAAAAATTTAATATATGATGCAAATTCGAGTTTTATTCGATTTAAAAAAAAAAAACTACGATTAAAATATCACCCTTTATTATTAATGAGGCTGTACAAAATTGCAAACAAGATCATGAACTTTTTTTTATCTGATACAATGCATTTGTCTATGAGGGAGATAAATCCGGGGAAAAGGTTGCATGATAAAGCAATTCAAACTTTTATTAATTAATTTTGGCCACCGCAATAGTGGATGTGTGTATTGGAGCATTGTTTTGATGAAACAGCACTTTCTTTTTCGCTAAATGCGGATTTATCCAATATTTTCCTCATCTAAACGCTGAAAATAATTAGCATAATATTTGCCGTTCATGGTTTTTTGTTTCGGAAGATAATCTGTAGATGGAACCGATGGATGGATTATTAGTCGACGGAAAAATTCGGCTTTATTGCGGTGAAACATCACCAAACCAACCAAACTCTACGGAAACATTTTAACGACGCTATATTTGCTCTACTAAGAACAAGCGCGGCACCCAACTTGCGCACAGATTTCTCATCTTCAAATCTTCGTTCAATATAGCAATTTTTGAAATATCTGAAACTTCATTTAGCTCATGTACCTTCAAACAATGATCATTCAATACCAATTTGTGGATTTTCTTAACCGTGTCTGGCGTTGACACCTACATTATTCGACCACTACGGTGTTCGTCTTGGCAGCTCGTATGGCCATGTTTAAACTCTGCTACCCAATAACTTACAGTCGTAAACGAAGGAGCAGACTCAGCCAGAGTGGAATTTAGCTCGGCCTTAATATCGCTTGAACTGAGACCTTTCAAATGGAAATATTGAAATACATAACGATGAGCTATATTTTCTATGTTTACAAATTCACTGAGATTGTTTACTTTTGACGTCTGAAATAAAACTAGTAAATATCATGGCACCTTGAAACTTAGAATATCTGTTTTATAAAACATATGTTATATTTGCAGCAAAATAATTATTTTTAAACTACTGGCACCATCTGTACATCAAGTCGGCTAGTTTTGGGAACGCTGTCGTATAACCATTATTCGTTGAGTTGCCTTTTAAGAAGGAAACTACTACTTGATAGTCCTCTTAAGAATTGATCTTCCTAGACAAACTGGGGCACTTTCTGTTCCTACATTTCATATCAAACAACCTGCTATTTGAATATCCTAAAATTATGCACTTTACTTAACAATATCGACTTGCATTTTTCCTCTTTTTGTAGAAATCATTTCGACTCTACGTCTTATAAAAAGTGAACAATTTTGAGGAGAATTTAAACTTTCATTAACAACCAACATGCCACCGTAATATACGAGTATATGGAAGCGAGAAATAAAAACGTGGCCAGCAAAGGTAATAAAAACAAAACAACCTGAAGTGAAAATGGAAATAATGAATATGAATGTGATATGTAAATGTAAGAAATGAAATGATAATAAAGAAATCTAAAACCTGATGCAAAGAACGAAAAAAAAATTTTGCCCCAAAATGTAAGGGAAACAAAGTACAATGTGAAAAATGACGCAAATTAAGGGAACGTTTTGCACATAAAGTATTGATGTCTGCGAATTAAACATATCCAATTTTTTGTTGCGAAAATCACCGGAGCGTATCAGACACTTGCGTGTCCATGACTTCGCCGGAATGGGATTTACGTGCTCTCAAGGCACGAGAGCAGGAGGAGCGCTATCAGCGCCAAAGACGCAAACAGCAGCTGGAATATTTGGCTTTATCGCAAAGGTCTTTGTACGAGCCTTCACCCACTCCACCTTCATTGAAGAAATTGCTGAAACAGCAAAATTCCCAACCGAGTGGGGCGCAGTTACATTTGCATGCTGCTCTAAATGAGTCAAGCGAACGCATACCGTTCGCCCCACAGGCGATGCTCTCAGGTGGGGGCATGTCGGCACCATCTGCTTCATCTGCCAGTTATATGCAATTGCAGGCCCAACAGTTATTAAAACTGCCCACTATTACCGAGAATCATCCGCAGTATTTGCTAAAGAGGGCCAAAGCAAAAGAACAGAGCGGAAACGGGAGTAAATTGAAATTTTCCAAAGTCCTATCACTTTCGGCTCAATCATTAACAAATCGTTTTGGCATTGGAGGTGGAGCTGGTGGTGGCAGTGGTAGTGCAGGCGGAGGCACCAAAAAATCGAAGAAATCTAGTGGGACCTCCTCACCCGGCCATTATGTAGGTGCATCACCCGTGTATACACCGCCACCCACACGTCGTTGCAACACGTTACATCATACGCCCACCGTTAGGAAAACTTTTAAAACTTTACAACAACTGGAGCGCCAAAAACTTGAAGGTGGCCGTGGCGAGTTGCAGATAACAAGGACCTTGCATCGCATTGCGGGAACTCATAAGACTTACTGGAAATATGGCATCAATTCAACGGCCAATTCCATAGTGGGTCAACATCAACAACAGAAGCAACAGCAAGAACAACAGCAGCCAAAGCAAAGAAAAAGCATCACTTCCGAATTGGAATCAAACACTTCCGATGAATTGGGCTCCGAGGAAACACAACCCATAGATAATCTAGAAGTGAATAAAGTCGAGGAACGACAAGGCGCCGGTGATTTGAATGATCCAGGGGATTGTGATGACGCTGCCACCGATGTGGGATCATGTACGGTGCCATTGGCTTCCGATTCCATAGAAATGATGAATCTTATGTTGACGGCGGCCCAAACAGCAGTTATAACACAACCTAACAACAACAGTGGCCGAAGAGCAGATAGCGAATTACAAACACCACCAGGACCAGCATCAACATTACAACCACCCCCTCCCGATGTAGCGCTAGCAACTGGTGGTGCTTCACGTGGCGGTGGCAGTGGCAGTGGCCGTGGCAGTGTCAGTGGTGGTGGCGTTGTTGATACACCCAATTTCCCCAAATATTTTACCTTAAGTCATCACCACCAGCGTCATCATTCTACCTACAATGCCAGCAATAACACAGAGTTAACCCTTTCCTCTCTGCCCTATTCCTTGACACACAGTAGCAGCAGCAACAACAATAACAACAACCTCGACGACGACAACATTAATGATGATGACAATGACGATGAAGAAACTGTTGCTTTTCAAGCTTTTACGCAAAAGCTCTTAAGGCGCAAAAGCTTTTCAGGGGAAAAAATGAGAGCCAATTCTTTACAGCGAAACTCATCGCTTAACTTTTACGATGAAGGGGAATCCGATATTGATGTTAACGCCCCCTTAGAACGTACTGTTATGGTCAACACACGGCCAACATCTCGTATGGCTGTTAATAACAGATCTCTGTTGAAATCCTCCTCTCTTGATGTTACCCCCTCCATGTTGTATACAGATTTTAACATACTAAATAACACCGCTGCCGCTCATCCGTTAATATCACACATTAAAACGTCTGGAGCCGGTAATAAAACCGCGAAAATTATTAAATCTGCGCAAATAAAACAAAAGTTATTAACGCCTTCAACGGTAATAACATCCGGAGGATATAATAATTTAAATGCTCCTCTACAGCAATTATCTCCCTCAAGTATGGTGTGTTCCACGGACGATGAGACGCCGCTATATGTGGCACATCACCGTCATCATCATCATCTCAGTCAAGCCGGTCATGATAATTTCGACGACAATTGTGATGACATTAGTGGCCTGTGTGGAGCGGCCATGTCCTCCCTAATCATCGACGATGAGCTGGAACAACATATCAAACAGTGTTCGTGTTCATGCAATCACATGGGCTATGGCAATTCCATGGACTATCAGGTAAGTTTAATCATAAAACAATTTTTTTTTAGATAGTGAAATTACACCTTGGATGAGATGAAGTTAATGAACAACATAGTGAGATGAAAGATTTGACCAAGCCAAGAATTGGCTGCACAAACCCCTACTTGAATTTGCACTTGATAATTTCACTCACAATTTTGGTTTTGTAGATCTCAAAACCTTCCACCATAAAGCCACTTTCTTCGGTTTTACTTAAAGCAGAGGTTGGGTCTCGTAGGGTTACCGGTTAAAAATGTTGTAATTTTACCGATTTTTATTTTGCTTTTTTATTTAAAAACTTCATTGTAAAAACTTCATTGATTTTTTTTTATTTAAAAACTTTATTGTAACGTAACAACATATCAGGTTTTAAGAATTACATGTTATTATTCGATGTGGTTACCTTTAGCGAATATACGAGGTGTGATTAAAAAATAACTGTTATATTCAAATTTCATGAGTTACGCATGTTAGAGTTTTGCATTTCCTTTCTGTTCTGTTGGTACACACGTCTGTTATATATGTTGACAATATCAGCCATTTTGGATTGTCAGTTTGTTTTTGACAGATAAAAAGATTAGTCGTGTTTTGGTGTGCTCTTCGATTTTTTACTATTCGAAAAAATGGATCAAAGAAACTGTGCAAGGACATTTGAAATGTTGACTGTGGCACTTGGCAAGTCTACTATAAGCAGAACGCAAGTTCAATTGTGGTATAACCGGTTTAAGGAAGGCCGAGATGTCAATTACGATGCTCGTCCTGGTCGCCCGAGAACGTCTACAACCGATGAAAACATTGAAGCAGTGAAGGAAATGATTTTAAATAATCGTCGAATCACTATTAGACAGGTTGCTGATGATGTTGGCATATCGTTCGGCTTATGCCAAGCAATTTTTACGGATGTTTTAGGCATGAAACGTGCGGCAGCGAAGATTGTCCTAAAATTGCTAAATTTTGAGCAAAAACAACGTCGCATGGACATCGCTCAGGATCAAATGAACGTCGTCAATGACGATCCAGATTTTTTCAAAAAGGTCATAACTGGTGACTAATCGTAGTTGTATGGCTGTGACATTGAAACCAAAGCCCAATCATTCCAATGGAAGCGTCCAAAAGAGCCAAGACCGAAAAAAACACGTCAAGTTCGGTGAAATGTGAAGGTTTTGCTCACTGTTTTCTTCGATTGCAATGGCGTGGTGCATCATGAATACTTGCCACAAGGTCATACGGTCAATAAGGAATACTACCTTGAAGTTTTGCACCGTTTGCGCGAAGCAATTCGCCAGAAAAACCAATTATTGATTTTACACCATGATAACGCATCAGCTCACACATCTATGCTTGTGCGTGAGTTTTTGGCCAACAACAAAACCGCAATCATGCCTCAACCACCGTAATCACCAGACTTAGCCCCCGCTGACTTTTTTCTCTTCCCGAAACTGAAGACACCGATGAAAGGAAAGCGTTTTGCTGCGATTGAGGTGACAAAAGAAAAATCGAAGCAGGAGCTGTTGCCGATACTAAAAAGCGCGTTTTATTAGAAGAAACGCTGGCACAAGTGTATAATATCTGAGGGGACTACTTTAAAGGAAATAAAATAGAAATTGATGAATAAATAAATACTTTTTGAGAAAAATTGAAAATAATGGTTATTTTTTGATCGCACCTCGTATAATAATAGTAGCGAGTTTGTATGGAAAGGTTTCATCCGCTGCACGAATGTGGCCTGTTGATATTTTGTCCCATTTGTGGCAGAGAAAAATGTTTAAGGCGTTGACCGTTGACCACAGACATGTACAGAATATAGCAGACTTACGCTTGTCGAAAACTGAGCGCACTTTCATTAGCCGTAGCTACACCAGCATGAAGTTGGTAAGCAACACTTTGAGTGGTTACCCTTTATCCGAAAGAATGAGAGTATACATCATGTGACACACCGAAAATGTAACACTCAGAAGGAAGCGTTTAAAATATTTTTTGACCAAATGCGTTTCATGACTTTTTAAATCGACTGAACGATATCCATTTGTCTGGCTAAGCGACTGGCTGACTGAAGAATACTATAATTGCCCTAAATCGTAAGGAAATTGTTTTAAACTTTGGCACAGCCCAATATTTACCTAGATCATAGCGAGCGATTGTAAATGGGCTATATCTATTTACCCCTTCTCGTACATGCCACATTCAATGATTTACCGAATTTGATAAATTCAACAATTTCTCCGTAATTCATAATTACTTGGTTGCATTTGCCTAGATTTTTATCCACTGTTGTACCGCTTCCAGTCTCTTCAAAATTGTTTATAATCTTGTCAATGCCTTGGACAATGGATCAATTATGATGACCATAATCACCCCATTATGAACTAAAACTGCCCACGTTTAAATCATTATTTTGTAGTAAGTTTTAGTTTCTTTTATCAAATGATCAATATTCGTAAATGGCAAATTTTTCACTAAATAAATAACATTTCAGATGGCAGCCTGGCCAGACCGGCGGTTTTAAAACCAGTAGAACTAATACAATTTGCAATAATGAAAAAGAAAATCTAATTAAAAAAAAAAAGAAATGCAAAACACTTTATGTATATGTCAAAGTAGGCAGCTGTCATTTAATGATATCATTCAGTAAATATCAAAACAAAATATAACAAAAATCAAGGAATTTCCTCGCATTGTTGTCATAAAGCTGCCACTAAAAGCATTTGGTTTTCAAAATCACATAGCAGACTCATAAGCCTACTTTATCCCCCATCATTCCACATAAGTAGTGATGGGAAAAAGTTCACTGAAATTGTCATATAAATTGAAAACGACATGAAACCTTAGCTGACCATTTCTCAAGAACAAACATTTTGGCACTTAAGTAGGCATGCCAAGGTCTCAACGCGCTAAAATGTTGCTACATACAATTGTGACCAGTGCCCGGCTTAACAAAATGGAAACATAAAATACAGATGCGGTATGAGTGGGCATTAAATGAACTAAGATTGCATAAACATTTTATGATATAATTTAGACTACTTGCAATGGCTGTGAAAAGTTGATTCAATGACACGAGACAGACCAATGATAACCCAGCAAAAAAAAAAAAAAAATGGTAGTGGAAATATTTTTAGAATATTGGCGAGCTTTCGATTTGTCTTAAGTTTCCAAATATACAAATATACAATACAATATTAAGGACATGTATGAGATTAAGTATTTATATTCTGTCACAAAAATACCCCTGACCAGAGGGTTTTTCATTTTCTGGTAGCACGGGAGACCAGGGGCCCCAGGAACATTTTGTTCTTGCCTGGTCGTGCTGTAGGACCCCTTGTGGGAGCATCGTGCTGGCTGTGGTTGCCCGAACATGTGTTTCTACGGATCTTGCATTATTTCAGAATCTCCTGAAGGTAATGCGAGAACTTGGGAAACACTGTTCTTCGTCTATCCGAGGTGTCTAGATAGGCCTCACTCCTACCCGGGAGGAAGTTCACTTCATACCAGTGACTTCAAAGGTACTTTGGCAGAGAGAGGAAATATGCACTGAGGAAATTTTTCCAAGGGGACCTGTTTCCCATTTCTAAGGTGCTTCGACTAATCCTTCCGGGATTAGTTTGAGTTCCCCAAAGGGGCGCTGGCTGTCGCAAACACGTTCAAGAACAGTCCCATGTGTGGTGGCACACCGTGAGTAAGGCTATCAAAGCGAGACCCACGTTAAACCCGACAATTGTTGTTGTTGTCACAAAAGTACCGGGATTAGATAGTATAAGAAGGATTTTAAAATTCTTTCAATCGCCATGTTTGAGCGCGATTTGTAACTTGATTCATCTGTGGTAATCGATTTTGTCAAGTTAATTTAAGTACGATTTGCGATTTTTACAAGAGATGACAATATATATAAAATATATGTAAAATATATAACAAATATATACAAAATTTATAAAAAATAAATATTTAAAAATTTGTTTCAACTTTTGTGTCGAAAATAGAATTAAATAAAGTACTAGACATACTATACGAGGCTTACAATTAATCGACTTTATCAAAATTCCTGCACATGAATTCCTCAATATGAATGTCAAAATGTGATAGACTATCTCTGGTCGACTATCAACATCTTCAACTGAATTTGACAGTGATAAAGTGAAGGAAATGGTGATTGAGAATCAGGATCATTTAAATTTGACAGAAATGGCCGCTGAATTTTGTGAGCCTCATGAAACAATTTGGACAATTCTATTTGACTATTTGGAAATGAAATGAATTGCCGAAAGATGTAAAGGTCAATGGAATAAAGGGAGCTGAAACATATTACAATACTCGTATAGCGCTTCTTTAAATGTCTATCATTTCAGTTAGCTCACGCACCTTCAGCCGATTCAGGCGTTCATTCAATACCATTATGTGGCTTCATTGAACCGTGTCTAGCATGGACAGCTCAATTGATTGACGACAGTGGTGTTCGTCTTGACAGCTCGTACGGCCTCGTTTAAACTCTGCCTCGCATTATTTTACATTCGTAAACGAAAGACAAAACTCTCTCAGAGAAGAATCGTAAGCCCGCTGCGAGTTTTTCCTGTTCCCAAGATTGAAGAAACCCAAGAAAGGACGTCGTTTTGCGATGATTGAGGAGATAAAAATCGAACACTTGCCCTTTTTGTATGCCTCTCACAAACAAACTAAAGAGTGTATCAACGAGACGAGTGTATCAACATAAAAAAAAAAATAATAATAATAATCGAAAGTCGAATGTGCGTAGCCTGCGAAATTTGAAAATTACCTATATTTTTTTAACACACCTCCTATCTCAAAAACTGGTCTAATTCTTTTACCATTTGACTACAGATTCGGACTCAGTAGAAGATAAGAAGCGATAGTAAAATGCTTTAGATTAGCATTTTTGTTTTTAATTTTTTGATATAGTATTACTTAACGACCGGATTCTAATAATACTGGCTATTATTGAAGGTTGATAATGCAAATTTCATTATATCCCTATACGTTAATAACGATTGCATTTTGTAACCTTTAAATAATGCCTCAGAGTGACATTTCGTTCGAACATCGTATTCTAACAAAACATTATAATAAATATTTGTCATTCTGTGCCTACCAAACAAACTTCGTTAATCAAAGGCAGTATTTTTTGCTGGGATATATCAAAGTTTGCGTGATAAACTTAAGTGTTTTGTGCGATAATAATAACCTGTATAATATAAAGAATGGCATGGAGTACTAGGAAGATATATTGCAAATGCCTGGGATAACAAATGCAGAGCCATAAAACACAAAACATTTACTTACCAAACATAAGCAAATCTCACATTTGTATAAGAGTAAGCATGCACAAGACGACTTACTATTAAACAACCAAGTATCACTCTATTGTGACTACATTTACTCACGCTTATGTAAATACAAACATTTTTGTATGCGCTATAAACACAAATACTCTCATACGTTTATAAGGACTACAGGGATAGAGGCAACAACTAAAAAATAACAGCAACACGTGTATAGTTAATAAAGAGCTAAACACTGAAACGTAAGTATATAAAGAAAGATACACTAAAACGTAAGCTTACATACTATGCTGCAAAATATTTCTATCGAATCTTGGATGACGAATTCTCCATAAAGAGACAAAATTTCGGAAACAATATCGCACATTAATAGGAGCAATAACTAACTTAAAATTTTACAAAACCTATTTGTCGTCATTGAAGTACAATCAATTGTGGCTCCACATCTCCACATTACACACTTAATAGAACAGTATGTGCTATAGCAATTATTATTCCGTTATGAGTGGTGCGTCCAAGTAATCTCCTTTTGGATTGGATTTTGAATGAATGGAATCAAAATCAACACGTTATTGGCAGGCACACTTGGATATCGTTTTTGGAAGCAGAACATATCATTCTTAAACTCCAATCAACGGGCATACATTCGTTGAGCCGAAGGGAGTTTATAGGCTCACGCGTGCTTATTATCCCTTCACTGGCCCCGATCTTAAATTGCTCTGACTGTTGTCCATCTGCAACAGCAGCTTTGTTGTTCGTAAACCATAATATTGCCGCGCTTACGTCGTTTTCGGGCTTATTCCGTAGCTTCATCCGGGGGAATGAAATGTAACACACAGAAAGAAGCGCTTAAAATATCAAGCACCAATTTTTCCAGATCTTAGCCGTGGATTATTAGTGGGTTGTATCTGCCTAACCTTTCTGGTAGGTCATACACAAATTAATCGATTTAGCAAAACTCAGTTTCCTCCCCATAACTCCTTATCCGCAAACCAAATTTTTGTATGTTTGTATCACAATAACTATTAAAATTCGAAAAAAATCGACCAAATTTATCGATTGAGCGAAACTCAGTTTCCTCCCTGTAACTCCTCATTCGAAACCCACAATTTGTGTATATTCTATTGTTTCTCAATAACTGGAGAAATTCGAAAAAAAAATCGATCAACGATTTATTCTGAGCCTCATATTTCGGCTGCACTAAATTTAGCCAAATTTGGCACTAGTCGAACTTTTGCCAAAAAATTGTTTCAGATCGAAGATGAAGCTCATTACTATAGCTATTCTGATACCTCCCGTATAAATTGTTTGAATTTTCAAAATTCAATCAATCAATAGATTGGTGTAGTAGTATAGATTTTACTCATTACATAATCTTACAATACTCTACAATAACGGGGAAAATTCGACGAAGATGTAATCCATATATTCTTACCTCCATATCCATTCCAATGGATTTCACCAAATTGGTAATCTCAGTTCTATGAACGAAATTAACCGATTTTTCAAAATGCAATCAATTCTCTGTAATTTCTAATTAGTTGGCTGTAGTAGCTTTGATTTGTTTATAATTTTTAATTTTACAATCTTAAAATTTTCTACGAATCAAAGAAAAATTATTTAATCTATTCATTCTTACCTTAATATTAATTCCAATCGATTGTACCAAAATCGATCAAATTTGTCATATATCATGCGTTTGGTAATCCAAGTTCTATGAACGTAATTAACGGATTTTTTAAAATACAATCAATCCTGTGTAATTTCCAATTAATTGGCTGTAGTAGATTTGTACATATTACAATTTTCTACAATTCGGAGAAAAATCGATCAAGATTTAATCCTCCATAAATATTCCCGCCGATTGTATCAAACTCGACCAAACTTGCCACATATCATGTGTTTGGTAATCTAAATTCTATGAACGATACTGTCACGCCGTTTCATGTATCTACCATATGAATTGCCCAGTTTTTCAACATACAATCAATCCTCTATAAGTTCTAATTAGTTGGCTGTAGTTGTATAGATTTTTACTCATTACATAATCTTACAATTCTCTACAACATCGGAGAAAAAATCGATCAAGATTTAATCTTTTTATTCTTACCTCCATATTCATTCCCGTCGATTGTACCAAATTCATAATCTAAGTTCTATGAACGAAAATTACCGTTTCATATAATCACCATACAAACTGATCGATTTTTCAAAATTTAATCAATCCTCTATAATTTCTAATTAGTTGGCTGTAGTTGTATAGATTTTTCCTCATTACATGATCTTACAATTCTCTACAATATCGGAGAAAAATCGATCAAGATTTAATCTTTTTATTCTTACCTTCATATTCATTCCAATCGATTGTACTAAATTTGACTAAATACATCAAATACCATGCATTTGGTAACCCAATACTGCCACGATATTGCCACGTCCTTTCATGTATCTGCCATACAAATTAACCGATTCATCGAAACATGATTTTCCGCTGTAATCTGCAATTAGGAGCCAAAGGATACTTAATTTCTCGATAATTTTATTGTTTTACAATAGTTGATAAAATTTTTACAAAAATTGATGAAAGGACCATCTCGGTATTTTCCATACAAATTATTTTGTTTAAATTATATATTCGTATGTTTCATTTAATTTCACTATATTATTGAGCTGGCATCAGGCATTTAATACTTCGAATGCAAATAGATGGTACTGCCCCTGGTATCGTAACCACACAAACATCGGTGCTCTTTTTACATTTCTTTAGAGGAGGATTTCAGAAAGTTAAAATGTTGCTTCTTTTATTGAGCTTTAGTTCAGAACATAGTTGGCAGCAATATGTAAGTCAATTCACCTGATTGAAACTTCTGTTTTGGTACTGGTTATTGTTCTTTTTGTACAGCATTCTGGAAATAACAACTTGTAAAAGTTTTCTCTCCATATTTGCTCTGCGTATTCCCAATCAAATTTTCACAAAGGAAACCTTTACCGCAACCTTTTACTTTTTGATAGAACTTTCGGTTTTTACCAAGTTATCTTTGAAAAAAATTCTAAAAATTTTCAAAAACAAAAGGAAAACATTTCCAACTGAAAATGTTTTGTGACATTTTTAGGCGCTCAGATGTGCTGTCGTACTTCCAGCCATAATTTTTCGCACCCTTTTGATGCCCAGTATAATGATATAATGAACTCGCATTCTGAAGAAATACTTCTTTACAGCAGATTTGTTTAATGTGATCAAAAGTCTAAATACTTCACATCCCTGCTATCATCTTGTTGTAGTTTTTTTTTTCTCTTGGCTACAAACAACTGAGTATCACTAGTTTCAAAATTACAGTTGTACGTAAACGGCAACACCATCGTCATTAGGATTTGTATCTGCAATCTAACACGTACATGGCAATATCCTTGTTCACAAACGAAAAGGAACTCTTAGCAATATCCTTGCCCACAAACGAGAAGGAACTCCTAGCACAAGACAACATATACTCAGTTCCCATTTACAACAATTGCATATGATTTGGTATTAGAAACAATAAGAAAGAGTAGGTCATATAATAATGAAGGAAGTAGACGTGCGTTTGCATTACGTTCGAATAAAGAAATGTTTATGCACATTCATCGCAAATCCCGAAGAACGTGTTTCTGTTATCCTTGTATGTGTATCGAGAAAATGGTCACTAAGTTGCATTTAATAAATGGTGTTCATATATAGGTCGTCGCTAGCCCAAGGACAAATGGGTACATTCGTTGGGAGAGGAGCAGGGCAGAGGGTCAGACGAACAGATAGAAACACATTCTGGAAAAGGCTGGACGGACACGTTGTGTAATGTTTGTAAATATATCATAAACATGATAACATTTTTGTAAATGTTGCCGCCTTTTAACAAAGCTTTTGTAAAGCATTTCTAGCTGCCATTGTTTTACGTTCTTAATATCAGGATAGAAACTGGTAACAATTCTACATTATGCAAATGTTTGAAAAGTAATGTTCTGTGTTATAAATATTTGTGATATGTTAGAAAATCAGGGCAAGAAACTTAATGTAGTTGTGCTGTAGTAAACGTCGTTTACTTACTATACATTACCCTACATGATATAATGAATCCATTGTTGTGGCTGATATGAAAACTATTGACTTAATATGTTCACTAACAGAAAGTGTACGCAAAGAACACTGCGAACATTTTAGAGCTAAACGTATTAGTTAAATGGTGTTTATATGATGTCTGGTGAGTTCCACAGTCTCTTGAGACTGGCAGGACAAAAGCTTCTTCGTATGACAGGAGCAAAATGTAATTTGTATATGTCGGAGAATGAAAATGTGTGTAAATATGATAACCACACAAGCAGTTCAAGAGTGGGTGAGTAGAATAGTAGTTACGTCATGAGATACCTGCTGTGATTTATCATTTTACTTAAAGTGGAGGTCATTTAGGACAAAACCTGATTAGAGGCGGTATATTTTATAGAATTCAGGACCTTTTGAAGCTAAATTATTTCAATGACATCACATTATCATATTACCACCTGGTTACTATAATGGTACGATAATGTGATGTCATTGAAAGTAAATAATTGATCTTTAAAAGGCCCTGAATTCAGCAAAATGTACCGCATCTAATTAGGTTTAGTTCTAAATGATGGAATATTTTATGGACATGTCAACCTCTTTGAAAGCAGAAATTATATCAATTTCCAAAAGTGACATCAAAGATATGGGAAATATAAATTGAATAAATAATGTATAATGGTCGATTCGATTGGATTTCCACCATCTTTAGAGTACAATTTTTATATTTTGCATTATATAAATATATTTATATTTATTGAAAATTCCAAAAATTACTTAATTTTGACATTTATAATTTAAACGTTTCCATTTAAGACCAATTTACTATTACTCGTTGTAGCCGCCACCTTTAGAAGACACAATACCATAGAGTTTGTCCTGGAAAGCTTCACACGCTGCACAAATGTAGCCTTGTGGTATTCTATCCCATCCTCAGCGAAGAGCATTCTAAAAGGTATTGACTGTCTCATACTTTTTAATTGATGTTTTGGGAAACCTCATATTCGGCGAATATGGTGGCCATTGTTGTGAAGAAATAAAGCTGGAAACTTGCTAATGTCAAAAGCATTAGGTCTCATGGGTTTTACAAAGGTAGTGCCGAGTTCTTTTGAAACGTGCAATGATTTTTACCGAGTTTATTTACCTGCCCAAGATGAAAAAGCATCGCTTAAAAACCTTTCTTTTTGAAACGTGCAATGGTTTCTATCGAGTTTGTTAACGTGCCCAAAATAATAAAGCATCATTTAAAATCGTTTCACAGTAGATTTGTTGATTTACCTTTCATTGAACAGCACAATGAAAATGAGTGGTGACCGTTCTGTGCCGGTTACCGCTGTCCAAATCATCGCAGATGCAGTTGCTTGCTCTGGCAGAGCGATTTGCTGGTCTTATTTATCTTTTGATTTGCGCTGTAATCATACAATATCCTTTGGTTTGTTTACATGTTACAGAAGAATAAAAAATTTTTTATCAGAAATATCAAATTTTCAATCCTGCCAGCGTTTTAACACCTTTTGTGCAGATGTTTAATCTTGCACTTTTTGTATAGCTTGCTATAGTCATAGTTCAGTTTTTAATATGAGCCTTATGCTTCGAGCAGACACATTGACATTTTTCTTCAACTGAAATTCGCTTTACCGTGGAATATGTTGAATTTTGCTCTTCATATTGCAATCATTTGCAGATTTTAGATTTTAGTTCTTGCTGGGCGAACTGCCGTTTATGCAGATGCTAAATCTTGCACTTTTTGTATTGTTTTCTAAAATCTCAGTTCATTTTTAATAAGCGCCCCATGCTATGAGCGGACACATTGACATTTTTCTCCAATTGAAATGCGCCTTGCCGTGAATTACACTGAATTCAGCCCATCTTCTTGCAATCATTTGTAGATTTTTAGATGTAAACAAACATTAGCCTCTGTGGTAAGTGGGGAAGGGCAGATTGGTGTTAGCGTTCGGAGAGAGTTTGATGATAGTGGTTGATGTGGATTCCAATCGATCTTCAGCGAAGTTGTGGTTATTATGATGTGGACCGAATCTTTTGTAAATGCAGATTTCACCTGTTTGCGGTAGCGGGGTAGCAGTATAAATTTGGTGTAGCCTTAGAAACTTACAATCTCTCGTACAACGAAAAATTGTATTAGGATTTAGATAGGAAGAGAAAACCAGAGATGACCAAATAGGATTAGAATTAATGAAAACATCTTTAGGGGTCACAGGTTATACCTAAACATAAAACGCTTATGAAATGATTGATGAACAACGAAAGTTCTGTTCACGTTATAATACAGGGTGGCGCAATAGAACGTGCATATTGCATCATCTTTTTTTGCGGGATAGAAAAGGCGCGGGCTAGGGGGCGCCTACATCGTTGGGTTGGCGGGCTCAAGGAGTTTTAGTCGCTATGAATCACTTCGACGGAAAGCGTCGCACATTTTGCGTGCGCGCATTTTACGAGAACTCTCGTTCATATATTGCTACTAGGCGACTATATTGTGCTGAGTATGGACTACGGCAAATTAGTGAGGCTCCGAGTGCTAATTTAATTAAAATATGGGTATTGAAGAGACCGGTTCAACATTTAAACCACAAGCAAATGGTCGCTCAAGAACATCTAGGACCGAAGACAATGTTGAGAGAGTTATGGAGTCAGTACGAGGAAATCCACAAATGTCGACTCGCAAGAGATCGTCTGTCTTACAATTATCACGACGAAGTTTGCAACGAATTTTAACATTGGATCTTAAACTGCATCCATATAAGCTGCAACTAACACAAGAATTGAAAGAGTCTGACCTCATAGCAAGGCTCGCATTTGCTAATGAAATGCTTAATCGATTTTCAAATTTTGACAATACCCTTTTTTCTGACGAGGCTCATTTCCTTATGAATGGGTTCGTAAACCGCCAAAATTGTCGTTACTGGAACAGTGAAAATCCCAAAATCAAACACCAGAAACCATTGCATAGTCCTGAAGTGACAGTATGGGCAGCAATCTCTGGCAGAGGAACAAATGGTCTTTTTTTCTTCGAAAATGCGCGGGCCAAAACGTCACGGTTAATACGGAACGCTATGTTGAGATGTTAGACGGATTTTTGGCTCCAGAAATTGAAAGTTTAAAAATAGTGAATTCCAGAACTTGGTTCCAACAAGATAGAGCTACCTGTCACACATCAAATGACTCCATGTCGGTGGTGAAGCAGATGTTCCCTGGCAGACTGATTTCGAAAAGAGTTGATATCCCATGGCCCCCACGTAGTCCAGACTTGGCCTCTTGACTTTTTTTGAGGGGATACCTCAAACACAAAATCTACAGTAATAATCCAAGAAACATCGTTGAGCTCAAAGAGAATAGCCGTGATGAAATGGCAGCCATTATACCAGTATTACTGAAAAAAGTTTTCAATAATTTTCGTTTGCGGTTAGAGAAGTGTCGTCGCAGAAAGGGTCACCATTTAGATGATGTTATTTTTAAAAAATGAACTCCATTTATTACCCTACAATGCCTTAGATTTATTTTAACCATACCACCCTGTATTTTGAGCTATTGAACAACTCCAAACCATTTCAAACGAATTTTGTTTGCTGTGTGTGACACTTTCAGCTCATCTGCAATTTTTCTTTGTTTGCCATAACCGACCCAGCTATGTAATAAATCGCATCATGTTATTGGAACCACACGGAGTTAAAAAGGGTTATCTTTCATTGTCGTTTTAGAAAACATATGTCTTTCAACACCTTTAAGTAATATCTCGGTAACAACATTCGCTAGCCGTCCTGTGAATTAACACCACTCTTCACATTTATGTCCATTGTTTTAGGTCAGTGTCCTCCATGAGACTATTGCGGTTTCTTTTCCAACCAGAAGATATCAAATTAAGTATGTCAATACGACATTTATTTCTGATTGGCCTGTGTTATTATCTCTACTAATCAATGGATCTGCCGTATCCGGTTGTAATGTAACTTTACATTCGAAACTAAACCTTTATATTCGATTTCGTTTTCAACCATTATCTCTGCAATTTTACCACTGTTGGGTGTTGCTATGCAGTCCGACATTACCGACTGTTGGTCAAAGATTATCTCCGCTTTTGTCCAGGTACATTAAAAACTTCCAAAACAATATTAATATGGTAGTCCAGGCAGCAGTCGTATGGTTCTTTTAGTTTTTCAAGAAGTGTACTTTTGAGTTTATCATCCTTGCCTTCCGCCATGATATCTGGACAAACTAGTGTTATAAAAATGTATCACCGTGTCAAAATCTACAAACCTTTCTGTGAGCCTAAAGCATCCTCTGGTTGCCGGTGGTATCAGTATTTTGCTTGTTGAAAAATCCCTCTATTTGCGTCTTCTCTGGAAGTTGTCTGGAGAGTCCGAGATCATGTTCTTAAATCATAGCTTATGTGCCGTTTGAGGAGGTTATCAATATTTGGGAAATAAACTGTGTCCTTGCTTTCCCTTACTGTTCCACAATTATGTATTTATTTTTTTAACAAGCACATCCAACATCGAAATTAGAAACTGTCATGAAACACTAGATTGGCACTGACGTTACCCACTTACGTAAGACTCCTCCGCTATTCAGCTAGACGTCTATTCTCTTAAGTATCACCAGATGTATTTTCGATGTTATTACCAAGGAATACTGGACATAGGCCGGTAGTAGTGGACAGCTTTTGAAATTCTATGAAATATTAGTTTCGGTTATTTCTAAGCGATTAGCGGTCACACAACTGAAAATGGAAAGAAGTCAACACCATCGTTTCGCTTTTTCCACACAGTTCTAGCTATTAGTATTTGAAACCACCATTGTATGATGTAGTAAACCCAACGAACAAATGAAAAACAAAGTTTTATATTACCAGTTTCAAACAGATTTCGAAGGGCGAGACTTAAGCGAAATGTGGAAGAAAAATTTAATTTGACTCTGACAGAAATATGGTTTTTGGGTATCGGAAGTTCTTACTTTGAGTAGGTTTAGCTTTGAATTTTATTTAAAGATGGCATCATATAAAGAAGAAAATTTCGATCATAATATAGGTTCATTCAGATGTGCGGCCGGATATACGGACAGACATACTCCTATGATTAACTTGTATAATTTATATATATTATTTAATTTTACATGACGGACATTAGCACTTACGAATAACAAACAAGTCCTTTCCATACAACATAGTTCATTATAAACTTGTGCTGTTTCACAAAACTAAATATAATTAACTAATTTGATATAATTTATAGTGCAACTGACAGGATAATTTAACTGAAACATATTCCCCTCCTACTATACCCCAACTCTGCAACACGGTAACAAACTATTCTGCTTTCCTTGCTAAAATTTGCTGGCTGTCTCCAAGTAAATATACTTTTGCCAAAGTAAACAATCGAATACATCCAATCTTCAACCGAGCAAAAGTGCAGATATCTTAGTTTTAATCAAGAACAAACTACAAATGTGTCCTTTGAGAGGCGCACGTGAAACAGGATACAAATAGAAGCGACAATGGAAAAGGATAAGAAAAACACTGAATGATAAATGTTTACCAGACTTAAAACTAAACATTGATTCATTCATTTTGTTCCCACCACTGCGACAAAAACGAAAGGACAATAACAACCGACTGTCGGTAGATATTTCAATGGAACGAGTACAAGCGGAAGGAGGATAAATCTCCATAAAAAGTTACTAAAAATTCCAAAAATAATGGCAAGTGACACGCAGACATTACCCCCCTTTTAAAAGAACCCACATTAGCAAACATTTATGCGGGGTGGGTTAAACACAAACACAAGCCCACCCGTGCCAACACACAAAACACAAATGTAGACAATGGTTAGGCGTTGTGTCTCAGTAGCGGCATTTATGATTTGGGAGGCCTTCAGATTGATATTGAAGAAATGATTTTGAACACCAATACCATTGCAGGAGCAAGATTTTAAAAATCAAATCTTTAGCAGAAGTATTATGTCCTCCTTTATACACAAAGTGATTTCATAGACGTCAATGATTATATTCTCCTCACAAAAATTCTTGAATAGTGTATCGGCGCTCGGTGGAATAAATGATCATGCTGAAAAGCCTCTCCTTTAGTAACCTCTTCTCATATATTAGCTGCGCATTTAAGTTTTCGCTGTTTTTTTTTTACAAAAATGTAACTTTATTATGAAAATATGTTTACAAATGATTCACTCAAGGTATTGCCCATCACTAGATACTACCTTTCTCGAAAGATCGAATTCCGCAACGGTAAAACTGTTTATCTTTTGAGGCTATCCACGAATCGAGCCATTCCTTGATATCGTCATATGAGTGGAATGCTGGTCAGCCAGGCCGTGTGCCATCGAACGGAACAAGTGATAATCGGACGCTGCAATATCTGGATAATGTGACGGATGGGGTAAGACTTCCCATTTCAACGTTTCCAGGTAGGATTTAATGGGCATGGTCACTTAACGGCGACCACTTAAGACCGAGCGATGAAGAGTTGCTTTTTCGTGCTTCTCCGTGAACTCTCGGCATTTCTCGCAAAGAGCTCGGCTCAGTCGCATTAATTGAAGTCGATATCGATAACCAGTAATGGTTTCGCTTGATTTCAACAACTTGAAGTAAATAACACTGACCTGGTCCCAGCAAATACAGAGTACAGCCTTCGCAGCGTAAATATTCGACCGAGGCGACGACGTAGAAGCATTACCGGGCGGCAACCATGACTTTATTTGCTTTGGATTGCTGTAATGAATCCATTTTTCATCACTTGCTACAATACGATGAAGAAACCCTCTCCTTTTTTTATGGCTAAAGCTGTTGTTCACAGGCTAAAAAACGACACCCAACGTCCCTTAGCAGCAACTCATAAGGAAGCCAAGTTCCTTGCTTTTGAATCATTTCCTGTGCATGCAATCGCTTGGAAATGGCTTGGCGGCTAACTTCTAACTTCTATTGAAGCAAACTCTACCTGCATTTTGCACGGATCCCCATCAAGTAATGTCGTTAATTGAGTGCCTTCGAAGGTTTTTTGTCTTCCTTTAGGCCAACGGTCGTCTAAAGCACCATCTTTAAAGGAACGCAACCTATCTAGACAGGTTGTTTCACTCAAAACCGTATCTCCGTAAACGTTTTGAAGCTCTCGATGAGCTTTAGCCGCCGTGTTCTTTCATCGAAAGAAAAAAATAAGGCGATTATTTGGCACAAAATCATACCTATACATATTCATGCAACCAACAGAATATGACGCCAAAGAAAAATCACTATTGTGTCGAGGCGGTATGTTTACCATATGCCTAAGCTTGGCTCATGACGTTTAAGTTACGGCAGAGGCGACTACCACTTACAGCTGGCACCATCTAGTGGCAAACAGTGGGAACTTAGTTGCGCACCTAATATAACATGTAGATTTAACTGGGTTTTCAATGAAATATCCGTCGAAATATATCTGTGGTATCTGTTAATAACTGCTCCCTCAATTTGTGGAGTTTCTTTAAAAGTATTTGAACAGAGATAATTTCCTCAGGTGTCTATCAATTCCCAACGTATATCACTTCTAATCGTTCAGAAGGATGTAGAAAAAGTCTCATTTTACTTAGGTAAGTTTAGTCCTTGCATAGGCAATTTTTCAACATTGCACCAATTTTACTGCATAACAATTGTGAAGCCAGGTAAGAGAGCGTTTCAAAAAAGCATTCCCAATAAATTATATAAATACAATAAATTACAAGTAGACTTATATGGACTTATAGACTTATTTCTCCGTTGAAAATTCAATTGCTTTAATATTTTGCGACAATCACGCCTGCACAAGCATACGACTTGGAAGGTATGATTCCCGTGTATAACCTGCCACCATTTATTGCCTTTAATCAAGGAGTACGATTACATATATACGAGTATATGTATCTTTAAAAACGCCTTTTTGTTTGGAATTAGAAGACTCCAATTCCTGCTGCTTGTGGTAGCTAAAGTGAAAAGTTTGAATAGCATGACGCCACTAATGCATCTTAGGTGATTCGACAAAGTCTGTCATCGAAACTCTGTTTTTATGCCAGCCAAATTGCTGTTCATACACGAGAGTACTATCCGGATTCAGCGAGTTTACGCATATTATACGTAATTCTAGATTCCCGGAAAGAAAACTACTGCTCAACGACTATTCCGTATATCAGCTTGAAGAATTTCTACTGGACTAGTTGATTGCTATGCTAGTCGAAATGTTTTTCGGTACATTGAAATGGTCGCCGCTCAAAGAAAAATATGACTATATCAGTCGTCTAATAGACAATCATACAAAGAATAAAAGTCTTCACTAAATGCAGCCCGACAGTCGCATGACCCATTCGTGGGATTCTAGGGAATACGTTTTTTTATGCTGGATTGTTGTTAAAAATGCCGGATTGTTGTTAAAACCCCCAAATGTTTACGATGCTCGTATTCAGAAAACCACAGTGAAACGTAGGATAGGAAGAAGAACATCAGACTGTTGATAATTTCAACAAATTTTGTTAGGATATAAATCTGAAATACACGGACTCTTAACAAAGAACGTGTATTTATTCAAATGATTGATTTTCGAAAAATAAAGGGTTCACAAGTAAAATTAAATAAAACACACTTATTGCTATGATTTCGATGAGATTTTTTATTTCATTACAGTACTTGCCATTACAAAATAAAAGGTTATTTACATGAGGTCTCTAGATTTGTTGCAGCAGGGGATTCTTTGAAGGTAGTTTTCAACGAAAAAGAAAATAACTACGGACCAATGACACCTCCAGACCATAATGCGCGTCACACAGTCACTTTTTCCATATAAACTGGCTTTTCCACAATCACTTGTGGGTGCTCCGAGTCCCATAAGCAACCATTTTGCTTGTTGACTTAACCACCGAGTGTTTTTCGATTGAAAGTCCACGGTTGAATCACCGCTTTTGTAGTAAGTTTTAACTATTTTTACGCGTTTTTCGGTTGTTAAACAATCAATATTCGTGAATTGCAAACTTTTCACTAAATAAATAACACTTTAAATGACGGGTATTTAACATCTGACAGCCTTGCCACACCGGTGGATTGATACGGCGTAAGAGCTATGATATCAGCTACAGCTGCCATACAAACCTTTGAACTCGAATGTGGATTTGTAGTTGGCAATAGACTTAAAGCGATGATTTAGTTCTACAACTGGCCAAATAGCTATAATCCTTATTAAGGCGAAATCATTTTTGTCTTGCTGTTTTGGGCATATAGCCCAAGGGAAGAAAAAGGCAAAAGGAGGGTCGTAAAGCCATTAATATGGCAATGATATTAAAGTTGTTGTGGCGTATTTCGATGCCGAAGTAAGAAAGGAAAGTTGTCTTTACTCAAGTCTTGATAAATTCAAACTATTTATCAATGTCTCCGGAAAAGATTCAAATTGATCGGTTTTGCCCTGGACACAGATTCTCGCAAAACAACATTTGCTTGTCTCCTGAACGGAGCACAAGAAATATAATTGATTACTTGGAAGACATATATAAAATAATACAATAGCCATGCTTCCACTTGATAATATGTACAGGATAAGTCCACTGGCTCGGAATTTTTGTGTCTTCTTTCTTAGGTCGGCTGGTTTTGGGATCGGCTTCGTATGAAGTTAAAATGCGAAAATTTTTAAAGTAGGAGAAAACGTTTTAAAGGTTGTGTCACATTGAGCAGTGTGTAGTTTGGACAAATTTGGTAAAGTAATTAAATTATCTGGCTGGCTACAACCTAAATCGCAATGCATTCACATCCAATGCTCCAGAAGTCCGTAGAATGTTAACTAGAATATGCTAAATCATATACAGATCGTATACAGTGGAAGAAAAAGATGTGTTCTTTCTGTTAAAAGACGGACCGGAAATTAGTTGAGCAATGAATAAAATTTTAAATATTTTTATTTCTTTATATATATTTTTTTGTATCACTTCCAAAATATTTCACATATGCCAACGTTCAGTAAATTCATCAAAATCTTTTTCAAGCACATTTTCTAGAAACGATTTCAATTCTTGCCATGAATTCCTTGATAGAAAATATAAAGCCAACCGAGCGAAAACGGCTGGTTTGGAGTAGTAATTTGGTTGTGAAGAATCAGCCGGACCCAGGTGGCTACGATGCTAGTTCGATATTAAACTTTTGACCACAAATTCCTCCAAAACCGATAGTCTGCATTATCGTGATGCAGAGTTCATGAATTTTAACGGGGGTCTGGCCTTTTTCGATGACTTTGGCTTTCTTAAACGCCGCATAACACCCAAATAATGTTTTTTGTTTAGTGTCTGATCTTTTGGCAAGAACTTCGAGTGCACAACAATGCGACAATTTTGAACGATTTTTAAAAGATTTTTTTTTTGGTTAAGGCTCAGTTAGAAGGCACCATTCTGAAGCATGTTGAGTGATTGATTTGTATGTTAAGTTCGTAAAGCTTTGACTAGTCAATTATTAGTTATGATGCGCTTTATGTAGTTGAGATTAACTTTGACTTGTTTTAATTCCAACGAATTTTCTCCCTCAAACGCCGCATAATGCTAAAATAAAACTCTTTATTTACCCTCCGATATTTTGGCAAGAATTATGGGTGCGGAGACCGCGATAGTCAAAGAAAACGTACAAGATTATACAGGGTTTTATGGGCTTTGACTTGTTTTTTTTTTTTGCGTTCGTCTCTGGCGGAAGGCATCATTTCATAGGTTATTGACTGATTGGCATATCAAACTCATAAACCATTGCCTTGTTATCATTTATAATGTGTTTTACGGCTGCTTCAACAAACTTGCTTCTGCTTTAACAAACTTTGCGCGATTGAGTTTTGAAAACTATTTGATTTTTTCGAAACTAGTCGAGGGGCAACACGTTTCAAACAACTGTGTAAAATTATACAAATTGTCTTACTTTTAAACTTGATTGAGGATTTCTAGTCACTTTATTTATATTGACCTCAGTTGAAGATGTTGATAAGCGATCACAGCGAGACAAATTTTTCATCGAATCTCGACCACTTTTAAATGCATTGAATTTTGAATTCACATGTACTAGCTTTTAATAAATTCAGTTCAGTATAAGCCTTCTGCAATATCTTTAGCGATTCGATACAAGGAATGGTAGAGATTTCATTTGCAGTACAAAATTTGAGACAAATTTCTTGTAGGATATTTTTATTCATTGTAAAAATCGCAAAACACTTTTGAAATGAACAGACAAAATCGACAAATCGCACTCAAACTTGGCATCAGAACAGATATGGAAATTAAGCGATATAAATAAGGGGATTTTTAAATGATCAATTTTCGGAGTTTTGCCAGAGTTTACTTTTTTTGTCAATTTTCCTTTAGAAATATCACACTTAAGGAAAACTCTAAAAAAAAGTTATTATGCAACAAAACCTCATATATTTGAATTTAAATCTGCAAATAATTTACATTAAATACAAACAATAAAGTCAATTTAAATTCACTAAAGTTTCCCAAACTGTCTCTTTATACATCTTGGCTCGTATCTGTCTCTTCACAGTACATAACTATTGTTCATTTGAATGCTACATAATAGACTTAGGTTTTTCTGCTTCTCGTTCAACATATTCGTATTTGTATCATGTTGGAGTTGTGTTCAGGAGACATTTCCATACAGCAACTGCTATACGTTGACAGCTCCTTGAGGACCACATAGGAGGACAACAGCTTTTGTACAGATGTCAACACAAGATGATTTCAATTTGAATGAAATGTTTTGTATGTCATTATTTTTGTGTTGTTAAATATTTGATGCTGTAGTTGGTTTCACTTTTTTCGTTCTAGTTTTTTTTGCATTGCCGAAATATCATTTAATATCAAGTATACTGTGTGTGCTTTATATGTCTTGTAATTCAGTGTTATTGCAAGTGACATCAAAATATATTTTTAGGTGAATTTATTGGAATTTTATTGTTATGGTTTCCTTGCGGTAAATGTTGGGAAATAAAGAAGTAAAAACCTGGAGATGGTTTCCCATGAAGATGGTTTGCGGTTAGAAGGGAGGCAAGTTTACATGTTGACAGCACAAAATATTTATTTAAAAAATGAAAAAAGTAGTACACAATTATGGAAATTTTTAACTTTCGACAAAGAAAAAAATTACATAAAGTTATAAAATAGATTGTGTTGCAGCTGAAATGGCCATGAGTGTTTTAAGACCACACAGCGTATGAGCAATATATAACGGTTTTGTTTGAACGTATGAGTGATATTAAATGTAATTTGCACATAAAATTGATTTTACATATGCGTCTATCCTACAATTTAAAGAATTTATACTTAATAGTTTTCGTTTTGAATTTAATAAAATAAAATGAAGGATTAGGCAAGAGCCGATTCGGCAGTAAGCTAGAAGAAATATAAATTATTTATTACGATGAAGTAGGTGTTTACTCTTTCGCGATTATGCCTGAAAATGACAAACTTATTGATAAAATTTTCAATAAATTTCGCTACTTCCGCTCAAAAAAAAAAAAAAAAGGCAGTCAGAAAATTAGAAGGAGTAAGTCACTTCTAAGCTGGCGCAACCGTTTTATGACAAAGTCCTCTCCTAACGAACAAAACTGCAATTGTATTTGTTACTAATTATACCTCGCAGAGTTTTGCGCGGGTGAACTTGATTTGCACGTCTTTGAAAGAAAAGTTCTAAGATCATGCAATTGATCTATCACCATTAACGAATACTACCGGCATCGCATGAGATATGAATCCAAACGATGATCAAAGCCCTATTGGAGGGTTAACTTTCTACCATGTTATTGAAACATAGTATGAGAAATTGGAAAAACAACACAGAAGATCAAAACGATTGCAGATATAAAGTAAGACAGAATTCAGGTTATCTTCCGGGGTGGATGATTTCTTGCCCATATGGTTATACGAGGCGGTCCCTAGCCGAACTGAAGTGTACCTGTAGATGGTGACAGTAGTTTGCAAAAAATTATTTTGGTCAAAATTGGCAACCTTATAAATCATATATTTTAAGTTTCAAGGCACCACTTTGTTTAATGCTCTTGTTTGAGTCCTCAAAATTGAACGATCTCAGTGGATTTGTAAACATGGAATTCAATATTATGCAATTTAATATTTTCATTTTAAAGGTCTCAGTCCAACCAATATTAAAGCGAGCTGGATTCTACTCTGTGGGTGTTTACTCCTCTGTTTTGCGACTGTAAAACATTGGGTAGCACAGTGTAAACGAAATCGTACAAACTGATAGGCATTTAAAAAGTGCAACACATTGGGCATTGACTAAAGATTTGAAGATGAGAAAGCTCTGCGCAATATGGCAAGATGGATGCCGCGCTCACTTTCAATAAAGCAAAAACATTGTCGTGAAAATGGTTCAATAGAGTTTGGTTGGGTTGGTGATGTTTCACCGCAATATAGCCGAATTTTTGCGTCGATTTATAACCAAGGATAAGACATGGGTCCACCACTGCACACCTGAGGCAAAGGAAAGGCACAGTCAAAGTAGTGGACTAGAATGAGAGAATTGTGTCCAAAAGAAGGCGTGTCTATTTGCAGGGAATGTCATGGCGTCTGTTTTTTTTTTGGAAGCGGGTTAATTTTATTGATTATCATCAGAAACAAAAAACGGCATCTACGGTTAGTTTTATGCCAATTTATTGCAGCATTTAGGTAATGAAATTATGGAAAAAAAAACTACATTTGGTGAAAAAGAAAGTTTTGTTTCATCAAGACAATGCTCCAGTTTACACATTCACCATTGCGGTTGTCAAAATTAATGAATTAAGATTCTAATTGCTTCATCACGCATCCTATTTGCCATATTTAGCTCCCTCGGACTATTTTCTATTTTCAAACTTGTAAAAATGACTCGGTGGCATAAGATTTGCCAACATTGAAAAGGTGGAGTCTACGGTTGATGACTATTTTAAGGAGTTTGACAAGTTCATTTTAAGCAGGTTATAGTAACTATTGAATATTGCTGGAAAAAGTGTATCGAGCTAAAATGGGATTATGTTGCAAAATAAGGAGGATTTGCCTAACTTTTTTGTGTTTTCTTTGTTAAGTGGGTTAGTTTTGGGTTCCCCTTCATACGATGAGGGTATTGGGAATCTTCCAGAAGCCAGACAGACTGTTTTCAAAAGGCACTTTTAATCTGTGTTCTAGCAGAATTATAGTAATCATGCCACAAACATTTGAAATGAATTAACAGATTGAAAGAAAAAAATATATATAGGTCTACTTTTTGTAATACCACGTCCACAGTGAAAATTTTTGGAAAACATAAGAATGGTTGGTACTAAATTTTAGGCAATCATTTTTGACTATTTTTTATAAATGAGCAAGAAATGTACCAAATATTTCACAAAGTTAAATATCAGCGAATTTCACTACGAGCATCGCCTCTTTTCAATTTCAATACGTCATTTTAGCCTTTTTTGATAGAAGATTTGCCAAAATATTGTTGAAATTTATGGTAAGCATTTACCAGCTTGTTCAAAAGTATATGACTTTTATTTGAAAGCGCAATTTAAAAAAAAATATGGGTGTAATTCAATTTCTTCAGTGCTTTTAGGTAGTCGAATCTGCAGTTTTCCCTGTTCTGTAAGTAGAAAAATGCGTCACTACATCCAACTTGATAACAATTGTTACTGGACTGTGTCCCTGCTGTACAGCTTTGAATTCTGGCTTACAGATGAATCAATTCCAGGAGCCTTCAATAGTATTTATTCCGTTAATTATACGGGCGTAGGCCATATGCGTAGTACGAATCATGAGTCGTATGAGTTACGCATCGTAGTGGCCAAACGCATCGAAATTGAGCAATTGCGTTGGCTTATCTTGCGCTAATATTCCAAAATAGTCCAGCACGAAAAGTCGTTGATAATGAATTTAATACGCTGTGTAATAGAAAACGAAAAAAACTCCGTTGGAAGGTTCCTAGGTAGCAACCAAAGTACTTGTATTTCTTTTCTACGTACCGCCTATTGAAAAATAGTTTCTAATTCAGTTCCTTTTAAGATAAACTGTGCTATTCATAATCACCCAATTCAGCTGGTAGCTTTCCAAAGTATATGGGCATTCAGAGGGTAGTATTTTTGGTGAAGTCATTTAGCAATTAATATTTTTCAAAAATACTGGCTGAGTTTAGGATCAATGTGAGAATAAAGTTACATTTTATTTTTATGTTTTTTTTTTACAAATTTGTATTTTCACTAGCGGACCCGGCGAACTTTGACTCGCCACAATTTAACGCCTTCAGATAAGCTCTCGAGTAATAATAAAACACAGATAGTTCAAATTTTAATGCGATTTATTTGAGTGGAATCGAAATCAGTAGAGAGCGATATGATGAACAATGTTTTTTGATTTGTTTTCCGGCGCAAAAACAAACAACGAAGACGGTTTCCCAACACGCGAACAGGCAACGTACAGCTGACCTTGCGAAAGACAGGGAAATTCCAAATTAATCCCCCAGACTTAAAACGACTGGCCTTGCGATTTATTTAT
>JAHXMU010000534.1:0-35621 GCA_019455685.1 Philornis downsi | reverse complement strand
AAATTAATCCCCCAGACTTAAAACGACTGGCCTTGCGATTTATTTATTGTCTTCGTAAAAGCCAATTAAATTAGAATGGAAGATCAGTTGGAATTCTCGGAATTCGTGGAATAAGGACTTCTTCTTCTTTGAATTTGCCCTCGATAATCGTCGCTTGAATCACATTGTTCATCAGTTTCTTGATGAACAATTGCGTACCATTGCACAATTTCGGATGATTCAGATTCGCAACATGATTATGATCGATCCTACCTTCAGCTGTAAATTATGCCGCGGTGTTCCTGGCACATCAAGCGAGTTCAAAAATTCCGTCGGATAGTTTGTCGCTTCATCCTCTTCGGTCACGCTGTCAACGGATTTGTACGAATGCAGTTCCCCAGCGATTTGACTTTGAATAATCAAATTCAAGTTATCGACATCTTTATTCTTCGCTGCTAGCATTGCCCTCTCACTAATCCAAGCGAGATTTTTATAATTTTGTGCAATGCCGGGGAACATTTTGGTGATGAGTTCCTCCTTCGACGATGTGAACGATGTGACGTGGTGATTGTGCAGCGCGAACTTGTGCAATATGGGCACGTCTCCATCCATTATGTTCTGCGCGTTCCTCTTGCATTTGATTATCATGGACTTTCTGACTAATTATTGCACTACGTGTACGAAGTCCACGATTTGATCGTCTAATAGGTGGCATTAGTCAAATAACTCTCTCTGAAATGGAATAAAGTCCTTTTTGACTAATCCTGTGAAGGACAATTTTTTCCAAAAAAAAAAAAGCCTACGAAATGAATGTATCGCAATAAATGCCCGCAATCCAATAAGGTAACCTCACTTTTTACGCGCAAACTTATTTTCTGAAAAAATGATCGAATTGATAAACATTGCACTAAATTTCAATTGATCGTACTGCTCGTACCCTTAATGGATGTGATACGCGATATATGAGTATCCGAATTCAGTGTAATAATACGCAAAACTCGAATCAATTGCACAAGAAAAATAGCACATTTGTTTAATAGAAAATCACAATGCGAAAAGTGCAGCTGTCAAATTGCGCTCAGTTTTAGCATTGAACGCAGCACAGCGCCATCTGTTATTTGTCTCGTTAACTTCTCCAGCCAAAATTCACGCAAAACATATTTTATCGCAATAAATTTCGTAATTTTCGAGCTTCACAACGAATTTTCCATTTTTATATCGCGCAAAATCATGAAATCATGTGATAAAATGCAAAATTTCGTCGAAACAAATTGAAATTTTTCACGCTTTTCCGGAATTTTTCGTGTTTTCCACTAACAGTTTTCTATTTTGCCATTCGAAAAGACATTCCGGAACAATTGCACACAAAATTCCATACAAAAAATCAATTTTCGATTTTTTCAATTTTTTTTATTACGAACAATTGAGAAAAAAATTTGAGCCAAATTGGTCCAGACGTTCTTGAGTTATGCGCTTACCAACACATTTAGCGATTCATTTTTATATTATAGAAGATAATACAGAAAGGCCTATAAAAGATGAAATAAAAAAAGCTGAGCAAAATGGAATTTTACCACAGGAAAACGAAATATGTGTGTGTGTGTGTGTGTGTGTTTTTTTTTAAATAAAGTCTCTTTCTATGAATTCGTTCTTTTACACAATTCTGTTTTGGATGTTCCCATCATGGAACTTTCTTCATTATTTTTGCAATTGTTATGCTCGTATTAAATTTTATGCACAATTTTCGAAAACAAATTATAAATCTAAAATACGAGTACGTGCACAATATTGTTGCTGGAAATCTAACGGCCATCAATGGGGGCAGCGAAATTTCGTTAATTAGCTGTACAGATCTTAAAAAATAGTCATACAATAAAACGTAAATATGACATATAGATATGTACTTATCTCTAGAACGATATATATCTTTATTGCTTCGGGTGGAAGTATTATTATGTTACGTGATTCAATATCATCCAGTTGACAACAGTTAATAGCTTGCCCATAAGATGTAAGACAAGTGAATAATCAATGGCCGAATATGATCATTTTGCTTAAAATAGGGGGTTTCCCGTTTAGTATGTTGGGAAACACGTCCCCGGTATTATATTTTGAAACATCTATGGTTCGAATACAGATCCGAAAGGCATATTTGAAATGTTCTGTGCTAATTTCCTATATATTAGATTAAATCTCATTGAGCAATGGCAACATTTGTTAAATTATTCTACTGTATTTTTAGAACGCATTAATATTTCGATTTATTTTATGTAAAATAAAATTCATTTATGAAACTACGACCACATTTACTGCCCCATTTTGTTGGTATTTTCTTCCTCCTAATTCCCTGATTGTTGTCCTGTAGGAATCTATCCCCCTTTAATTGTTTTCTATAGAAATTTCTACATCACAATAAAACAGTTTCTTTTTGTTCAATAACATTTCCGATGAAATTGTTTGACTTTTATTATCGTCCGGTAATGTAGACCAAAACCAACTACCATTTGAAAAGAAACAATCGCAACAATGTATAGTGATAAGTACGCTTTTAATAATTTTATTGCCGTTATGGCAATAAAAAGCAGAATAAAGGACAACTTCGCAGTCACGATGGGAGAAGGGTTCGAACCGGTGACCTTTGCAAGTTCAGGCCACAACAGGAACAGTGACTTTAATATGAAAAATGCCAATAGGAAAAGTCTGCCTTGAATTTTCATGTTCATAGAATATTTGGTCAAAATTTTGCTGTATACTCGTGTAGCAAAATTTACCAAAATTTGCTGTTTGTATAATTTTGCGAAAATTTTCTGTTTATAGAAAATTTGGCGCAAATTTTCTGTTTATAGAAAATTTGGCGCAAAGTTTCTGTTTATAGAAAATTTGGCGCAAATTTTCTGTTTATAGAAAATTTGGCGCAAAGTTTCTGTTTATAGAAAATTTGGCGCAAATTTTCTGTTTATAGAAAATTTGGCGCAAATTTTCTGTTTATAGAAAATTTGGCGCAAATTTTCTGTTTATAGAAAATTTGGCACAAATTGTCTGCTTATAAAAAATTTGGCGCAAATTTTCTGCTTATAGAAAATTTGGCGCAAATTTTCTGCTTATAGAAAATTTGGCGCAAATTTTCTGCTTATAGAAAATTTGGCGCATATTTTCTGCTTATAAAAAATTTGCCGCAAATTTTCTGTTTATAGAAAATTTGTCGCAAATTTTCTGTTTATAGAAAATTTGGCGCAAATTTTCCGTTTATATAAATTTTCTGTTTTATAGAAAATTTTGCATAAATTTTCTGTTTATAGGAAGTTTTGTCAAACCTGATGTTTCTCAGAATGCTGATATGGCAAAATAAACAATGATGTAATAATATCCATATCCTTTGACATCAAATGGATGCCAGTGTTATGTATTTATCCTCTCAACTATGGAAATAATGTGTGTAATTTTGGGAAATAATAATAATTTGAGATACCAGAATTTTCCTATTCGTTACCAAAAAGTAAGAAAAAAAACACAATTCCAATATTACGGCATTAGTACGCATCCTTAGAAAACAGTAGGCAAGCTCACAATAAACCTGCTGCCAAGTATGCCCACAAGTACCCAAGCCGCACAAACTATTTCAGTCACCTTTTTTGGCAATTCTTGAGTTAAAGGTCATGCTGTTTGAATGCTCTCCAGGTGACTGAGATCAAGGTTATTTATTGTTGTTCATAGTGGTAATATCATAAGCCATACATTTACCTTCAGTACCACCTTAGGAGCGCAGGACTTTACACATGAGAACACAAAGTTACAAAAAATTCGTTTATTTTTTGTTTTTTTTTTTTTCAAATAAATTAATAAAGCATATTTTCACCTTGGACGCAGGTTAACTTGTACTTCATAATACCCTTGAGTGTCGAAAGCTGTCATTAATATGTGAGTAAATATAAATGTGGTCTTTTTAGCGACTAAGAATGGAACCATAACAATACTTGAAAGGAATCTTACAATATTTTGCGTTAAGAAAAAAGGTTAGTTCATAAAAGGCTATACATAGAGGTCAACATGAAAACACTGATACCTTTATGTTATAATATTTAAAGCATTCGGTGGTAGGTACAGCAGACACCGCCCAAACAAAAATAGATGGCAATGTCGAGGTAGGGCACGCCATTATATATACCATGATCGGAAATTGGCCTCATTTTTTCAATGGAGACATTGAGAGCGTATAACAAAATTAACCATAACTGAAGTTTAAAGAGGACATTCCAAAATTTGTTAAGTGGTTTTCATAAAAATTTGTAGACACAAAAACAAAGTTTTCGACATTTGAAGAATCTGTTTGAACGCCTCGTATATCTTTTCCCAACGAATACCAGTTTTTCTACTATGTACAAAATTATTGATATAGAAATTTGGGCGTGGTTATTGCAAAAATCTAAACACATATTTCTCACTGATGACCGTTCACTTCCTGTTCATTGTCCAATCTTTCTTTAAAGGAGAGTGTGTGTTTTACTTTTTTGATATTGTAACTCCTAAAGTATTTGGAAGTTTACATTACTTGACCAACAACATTGTTGGCCCTTCATCATTTTGGAAGGTTCCCTAAAGTACCTTTAAGAAGGCATGGTTGGTGACCACCAAAATACTAAATGGCAAAAGAATTGATGCACTACTTAGATTGTTGTACACAAAATGATTTGATCTTCAGTGAAAAATTTGTTCGGCACAATACTGTAGCTTTCTTAACCTAAGCTCAGTAGTTTTCAGAGTCATACTATCGTATTTAAAAGCATAAGAGAGAGAGAGAGAGAGAGAGAGAGAGAGAGACACAGAGAGAGGGAGAGAGAGACAGCAGGAAATTCATGTACGTTATTTATTTCACTCCAGTTGACCTTAAACCAGGTCACAAAAATTATAATCTTTTTGCTATGAATTTAATAATACTATGTAAGATGCTGAGGCTGAAATACGGCAACCAAGCAACTTAGGTATGGTGCAACAAACCCCCTGCAGGATATCCACTAACTAGTATGACGAAAACGTATTTAGGTAACGATGTACGGTTAGGATTTGTCTCTGAAGACGCTCACATGGTGTAGTTTCGGAATAAAACTAAGATAGCGAAAATAAATGCTTCGACTTTGATTACGGTCTTGGATTTTTACATCCAGAGTGTCTTGGCTCAGGATTTGTAATGACTGTGATTGTCTAAAGACTGAAGGTTCGACTTCCCTTAAGCTGGTATGTAAATGTTTATGACAATAACTTAACTTTCAAGCATATTCCTTGCGTATATAACATGATGATATACCGAGATAGCAATTAAACTACATAGAATTTTGGCAGAATTTATGGTTTCCAGTTTACAAATCCGAATTCTGTTAAGTAGGGCGTCCCTAGTGGATGGGTACATCAACACCAGCATCTGAAGCTAATGCGGCGGGATAGTTACAGGTTCAAAGTCTAAGATAACTACTGGATAAAATACTGAAGGGTCAGTGATTGTCGAATTTGGAATTCCCACAGGCAGCGTGTCTTCAAAAGGAAAAAATCAACATTTGTTAGATGAACTTGCGCAGCAGGAGAAATACAGAACTGACTTTACCAAAGAATTTACAACAAATCTATCGCAGTACTACGACTACTAAAGTTAACAATGTGCTAAGATCGCCAGATAATCAATCCTTTCTGATAGTCAGAGCAATAATGCGGAAATCATGCTTATACAAGTGTGTGAATTGAATTCATTCATACAATTGTTGTGCTGTAATTCCCAATCGAAATCATAGCTTTATGAGCGCTTTATTTAACTCTACTTTTGAAACCGAAACTTTATAATTAAACGAACACGAGCTTGCGATAAACGATTCATGTTTGCTATCAACTTTCCAATTGAGAGTTCATGTTTTAGAACCATCAAATGCAGCATTCAGTTAATTTATTTTCTCTCTATCTTTCTACTTTATCATCCACTTTTATTGATGCAATCGTTCGCCTTTAACGTTTGTGTGTGGTGGAATTTAATCAATAAGTATTGGCTTCAAAAGTTGTTTGCTCATATAGTATATATAATATGTAGATTTAAATTTCAAATATTACATCTGAATAAACTTTAATTTCCTTTGAAAGTCCATTATTCATATTATATTTGTGGTCATATCTATATAAACGATTCTCCGTGCAATTAAACTAAACGGAATTATACATTTTAACCCAAAATCCTAACGAAATTTCTCTAAACAAACTCTGTAAATGCCTTAAGAACCACAAGGCAATTATATGTATATTAGCTAATAACAAAACTGTTTGTAATGGTTGGAATAATATTTAAATTAGTTCTGCATAATTAATTCAGCAAAAACATACATATGTTTGGATTGGTTGAGTTCTGCAAGTTTTAAGCATTTGCAATTTTATACTAAATTTATAGAATTTAATATTTAATGGGTAGGCAGGGCAGTGATTAATATGGAGTGTGTAATGAAGAATTCGTTTGAAATGCAATATATGTGTACAAATATTATGAACATTTATTAAAGTTATAGCAATTTATTCATCCAAAACATACAAGTGAGCAAAGTGAATAATTTGATCCACATAAAGTTAGTACACATATCGTTATATAGATATTGAAAATATTTGTAATGGCTATTTTGACTGATTCTTGCAGAATAATTATTGACAGACATTATGTGCTACGGCGTAACATTAACTGTCAATGAGGATCTTTATTTAAAGAAATTTAACCATTTACTTACCCAGAATTGCGCCGAAGACGTCTCCGTTTCAACATCATTTGGTTCCAGCAAGATGGAGCAACTGCTCACATAGCCAGACCGTTTATGGCGAAGCTTCAATGAAACTTTCCAAACAAATTAATATTCGGAAACTCTGTTTTCCGCTGGCCACCAAAATCACTTGATCTGACTGCACCAGACTCTTTTTTGTGGGATTGTGTCAAGCAAAAGGTTTACAAGAGGAAATAAAGGAATTGGCTGAACTGAAGCAATCTATTAAAACAATAATTGATGCGATATCGATTTCAACCCTTCAGGCCCAATGAATGAATTTCTCATTAGGTATCTCATATAAGTGAATGAGCATGAAGGTCATTTAAGGTCTCCATCTTCAAAACCAATAAGTTATACAAAATAAAATTGAATTTTTTATTAAAAAAAAAAAAAATAATAATAATAATAATAACAATAAATAAAAATAAACAAAAAATAAAGAAATGAATAAATCAAATAAATTGACTTAAGAAAGTTATTTGAATTTCCTATTGTAGCGCAATTAATGCGCCACCCTGTGCTATAGTAAATTTGATGACAAAAATAACGAATTTGTGTAAAAGAGCCAAACAGCAGCTGTTCACATCTACAAGTTTTTGAAGGAGGAAGCAACTTATGCATCAGTTACTCCAAATTTTACAAAATACGGGTTAGGGTCTTTCTAGTTTAAGAAAACGACATATCCATTTTTACACATTTTCATCTATTTTTCGGTTTCAAAAGTAAAGTTAAATAAAACACACATAAAGCTATGATTTCGACGAAACTTTTGTTTCATTATAATGCTTGGACCTTGCCATTATGTACGATGTACAATGTTAATTAAATGACTGCCTTTGGATTGATTGCAGCAGTGGATTCATTTGAAGCAGTTTTCAACCACTTTTACACACGTGAGGAATGTTGGTTTCTCCTACGTTTGGAGACTATCCGCGTAAACGTGGTATTTGAAGTACCTCCACAAATAAAGTCTAACGTCGTCAAATCGCATGATCTTGGTTGCCAATTGACGTCATGAATTGCCAAAATAAAGCCAAAATCGGTCATGTTGTGTGGCTCGTGGCACAGCCTTGTTGAAACCACATATCGTCCAGTTCATAATCTTCAATTAGAGGCCACAAAAATGTCGGTTATCATATAGCCATAGTATTCTGAATTGACGGTAACAGTTCCTCCAGCGTCATTTGCGAACAAAATACGACCCAGTGGCACCTCCAGACCATAATGCGCACCAAACAGTCGCTTTTTTCGGATGCAGTGACTTTTCTGGTGTCTCCGAACCCCATATGCGACAATTTGCTGGCTGACGTAACCGTCGAGTGAGAAATGAGCTTCATCGCTCAAGAAAATATTGTTCCAACAATCAGCATTGAAAGCCTGTTGCTGTCGCACCCAATCAGCATATCGTATCAACGGCACTGTGAATCTACGGCTTTAATTTTTCCGTGAGTTGGACTTCATATGATTAAAGGTGCAAATCCAAATGCAAAATATGCCATAATGAGAAGTAAGATTGACCCAATAGCTGAGAAATTCGTGAAATCGATTTCTGCACCACTTTGCGGAATAGTCTGAAAAATCTGTATTTCGTAATTTCACCATCAACTGGGTTAGTCATGTCCTTCCTCTCAATTGTTACGTCTTTCCTACCAGATCTTACACCCGAACAAAATCACAAATTTTAAACTGAAAGAAAAATGTTTTTAACCCGACCATCTCCGTTTCTGACGCCGTCCAATAGCACTAATACAGGGTGATCATACAGAGTGATTATAAAATCTGCCAAAAAAGTGTGGCAAATTCATTATTTCAAAACCAACCTAAAAGGATTCTCAAATGCCCTTTTGTTGCTAGATTTCCATGACTGTTCTGTATAATGAAGCGAAATATGAGCGCAATTTGTTTTCCAGTTTATTTACGTATAGTGCTAGATTTTGTCAGTTCTTCTCAAGTGTGCGATTGCGACTTTTGAAATGGATAAATATATCGAAAGAACAACTTGTTTTCTTTGCAAATGGAATATCGCGTATCAAATCAGTTTAAACATTGTAGAAGGCTCACAGTGAATTGACTTTATCAACAGCAGGTGCATATGAGTGGTGAAGTGCATTTTGAAGCGAGCGATACGTGGTTGAAGATTTCCCTAGATCTGCTAGATCATCAATGTCTTTAACTAAAATTAATAATGATAAAGTGAAGGAAATAGCGACTGAGAACCGTCAATTAAGTTAAGAGATAGGCGCTGTTTTTTTTTACCTGAGGAATTAGTTCGTACCATTTTATCCGATTGTTTGGGTATGAAATATGTATCCAATCGACTAGTTCCGAAAGACCTGAATTTTTTTTCCAAAACTCATTCGCGAAAGGGTTGCAGAAAACATGACAAAGCGAGTCATTTCCAGCCTCATATACAGGGTGTCCGTAGGGAAGGTATTGTACTTAGCTTTACCGCCATTTTGGTAAACATTAGTCTTGACGGTTCATATTTGGCAGTCGTGAAGTAAAGACGTGAAGGCAAAATATTCGATAAACCAACGTGTTTTAATCGTTAAAACATTTGGCATATTCGGTAATGAGATATGGGTTTACGAGACTGATATGCAAACCACTCAATAAGCTTCGAAATGAAAACCAACCGGAACCGGAAAAAACATTTTAAAATCCTTCAGTAGTCAAGATATTATTAACTGTCTCTTTTGATTATAGCAGTGTTGTGGACTCGAAATTCTTGCCAGAATAAATAAATAAATAAACAAATGAATGAAGAATATTATCTGGGCATTCCGCGGCGTTTGAGAAAGCAAATTTGCGAAAAAAAAATTTATTGAAAGAAACTTCATGGATTCTGCTCAATGTTAATGCACCATCTCACAAATCTATTTTTGTGAACGAACTTCTGGCCATAACTTCAATTTGTATCACTGAATAGCCACCATATTCATCTGATTTGGCTCTGTCTGATATTCTCCATTTCCCAAAACTTAAATTGCTTTCTCGAGACAATCGTTTTTAGTCGATAGAAGACATGAAAGATGCTTTTTTCCAGAAAACGTCTTTGACAAATATTTTAATAATTGAATTATTCATTGACATAATAATATCATTTCTAAAGGGGTCTATTTTAAAAGCAATACAATAAATTTGAGTGAATTTGAAATATTTTGTGTTCAATTTAATTGACCTTTTCTCTGCAGAGATTTTTGTGACGATGAAGAATACCCATAACTTTTGAGGTTTCAGTCGATTATTTCTAGATGGTTCAAACTGAATGACAACATTCGTGGTTTTGAGTTGCATTAAAGCTATTGAATCTTTCTCTTAGGGGCGGTCACCTCAAAGAGGCTGACGAATGCGTCGTCTAGTCGAACGTTTCAATAAAATCTTCCTAAACTGTCATTTAAATTCTGTGGAACCGTGTGTCTAAAAATAGAGATAATTGAGAAGCTCTTCCATATCTCATGCTTCAGATTCAAGAGAATTTGTTTATTTACATCTTCTCTCGAATGGGGGTTTGTATTATTGTATACATGAACAATTTAACACCCAAGAGGAAGCGTTTAAAGTACCAAGTATCGCTTGACTAAATATGTTTCATGACTTTTTAAGTCGATTAAGCGATGTCCATCTGACTGGCTGTCTGGCTGCTTGATGGACACGATAGGTGAGTATTTATGAAACTTTTTGAAACTTGGCATAAACTGAATATTTTCCCAGATTGTAGCTGGGGATTATAAAGACACTAAATCGGCCCACCTCTTCTGGTACCCACTATAAAAATTTTCTGAATTTCAGCTTCCTCTTCATCTGTAATCCTATTTACATCCTATCTATTTGAATTTATTTATTTATTGAATTATTTCGCAATACGTGGTAAAATTTGAAAATAAGAAATCTATCGATTAACCACATCACCTCTGGTATCCTCCTTACAAATGACCTATTTAACCCACACATTAGAGGCTTCATATCTTCGTGTCAGTTGCACAGAATTTGGTACACTTTGAGTGCAAAAATTATTTTCTCAAAATGAAAACGCAACACGTTACCTTGCATCCCATGAATGAGATGTGGGAGAGGCTTTCACATTCACTGAGCTTACACACATTTTATTTTTAGGCTCACTCAAGTTAACCGATTTTTCGAAATTCAATTAAACCTGTAATATGTATAGGTAGGAAACAAATCAGGCACCTTTTGGTACCTCCCACACAAATAAACAATATAACACCATCCATACTTTCTAGTTAGCTGTATCAAATCACATGCGAGGTGTGTTTAAAAAATAAGGTGAATTTTCAAATTTCACGGGCTTCGTATATTCGTCTTTTGATTATTATTTTTTTATTTTATTTTTTTTTTATTTATTTGTCTTTTTATTTATTTATTTTGTTTTTGTACACAAGTCTTGAAAACATGTTGACGGTTTCATCCATATAGCATGTTTAGTTTGTTTGTGAGAAGCATAAATAAGACAAGAATTTTGCGTGTTCGGCGATTTTTCTGCACAATTACAGAAGTTGCTGAGGATGTCGGCATATCGGGTGGCTCATGCCATACAATCTTTTCGCAAATTTTGAGCATAAAGTGTGTGGCAGCGAAGTTCGTTCCAAAATTGCTGAATTTTGACCAAAAACAACGTCGCACGGGCATCGCTCAGAAATTGTTGGATGACGTCAACGGTGATCCAGATTTGCTTAAAAGGGTCATAACTGCTGACGAATCATGGGTACTCGTATATGATTATGACATCGAAACCAAAGCCCAATCGTCCCAATGGAAGAGTCCAGGAGAGCCAAGACCAAAAAAAAAAACACGCCAAGTTCGATCAAATGTCAAGGTTTTGCTCACTGTTTCCGTCGATTACCATGGCGTAGTGCATCAAGAGTTCTTACCATAAGGTCGTACGGTAAATAAGGAGTATTATCTTGAAGTTATGCGCCATTTGCGTGAAATAATACGAAAAGAACGCCCGGAATTGTGGGAAAAAATTCGACTTTTGCATCATGATAATGTAGCAGCTCATTCATCTTTGCTTGTGAGAGATTATTTGGCCAAAAACAACACCGCTATCACGCCTCAGCCACCGCATTTACCAGAGTTGGCCCCCGGCGACTTTTTCCTGTTCCCAAGATTGAAGAGACTCGTGAAAGGACGGCGTTTTGCGACGATTGAGGAGATAAAAACTGAATCGCTGAGAGAGCTCAAGGACATACCTAAAAGTGCATATCAGAACTGCTTCGAGGATTAGAAAAAACTCTGGCACAAGTGTATTATATGTGAGGGGGACTATTTTGAAGGTGCTAAAATCAAAATTGATGAATAATAAATATTTTTTGAGAAAAATAAAAATTCACTTTATTTTTTGAAAACACCTCGTATCATACGTTTAATGATCTGAGTTTTGAGTTCATTCTCATTGTGAGATTGTTTTACCAAAATGGTGAAAGTTGAAAAATTGCGATCAATTTGGGGTCACAATAATGCTCCGAAACAGTCAACTGTAAAGAGATTAATGGATAAATTTGCCAAACCGGGGTCTGTTAGTGGTGTAAAGACAACAACGCGCCTTCGACCAGGTCGATTGACCGAAAATGTCGCAGCTGTACGTGATGATGTCGCTCAAACTCCATCCACCTCAATTCGACACCGAGCTCAGCAAATTGGTGTCTCCAAATCCTCTATGCAGAGAAAGATTTGCATCTTCATGCATACAAAGTTCAATTGACTCAAGAACTGAAGCCCGCTGACCATGGACAGCGAAGGAGTTCGTTAATTGGGTATTGGAGAGACAACATGAAAATGCTGATTTTGCCGATAAAATCATCTTAATCTTGATGGATCCGTCAATAGGCATAATTATCGCATTTGGGGTGAGGAAAATCCTCGAGTGATTCACGAGAAGCAAATGCATCCTCAACGTGCCACTGTCTGGTGTAGATTTTGGGCTGGAGGAATCACTGGACCTTTTTTTATGAAAATGAGGCATGCTAAGCGCAAACAATCAATGGTGTTCGGTATTGTGAAATGATAACCAGTTTTTTCGTGCCTAGAATTGGAGAAATGAATGTGGAGGGCATGTGGTTTCAACAAGACGGCGGCACATGTCAGACAGCCAGAGAAACAATTCAATTGTTGCATCAGTCATTTAAATCTTGCGTTGTTGTTGGGACACTCTTTACATATACTCGTACATATATATATATATATATATTTATAATTGGACTCTCTTTACTTATTTAGTACTGCGAGTAAAATTAGATTGCCTTGCCGCGTATTAGTCGCAGAATTTTAAATAACTTTTTTCCGAAATAGAGCCTTAACAATACACAACGTGTTAATGTGTCAGCTTCGGAAATGGACTACATGTTATTTCGAGGTAAGAAGGCCTTGCTGTAAGGAAACAGACGTACGAATGTAGCTCGAAATATGGACGACACAATTACCGCCTTTGGGAAAGGAGATGTGGCAATACATATAAATATGTATATGTGTCTATTGCGAAAGGAAACGCAAACTACAACGACGTCTGTATGTGGTGTTTTATGATGAGTGTAGACTGATCTGGCCTGAACACAACGCATTTGCTAATATGGAATGAATCAGAAATTGCAAAATATCGTCTTCTATAATTATAAAATGCGTTTCCCCAATATTAAGGAAACACATTTTGTAATGAAAACCTGCACGAACAATCTTAGATTTATACATCTGTATTTCTCAAACATTGCAATTTAATATCGCCTATATTTATGTTTATCCTCTTCATAGGTAAACAGTCGGTTTCTGAATATGAAATAAATTTAAACAAATGTAAGTAATATGGATATTTTGACTTAAGTATATAATAAACATATATATTAACTAACCGTCGAGTTAGTTCCTTAAGTGCATCAACTATTTATAATTGTCTTCTGTGGAAACATGTTCGTTATTAGTTTATTCAAATATTTTACTCACAATTAATATGTTTCATCTGCCAAGAGCTTAAATCCCATTTATTAGTGTTCGCTTAGAAAATAATCCGATTAAGATGTCACTGCACTGGGAATAGTCTAGCTCAAAATCAGCCACTTGTTTGATTTTTAGGAGGTTGAGATCGACTGTTTGTGTAAGATTCTAACGAAAAGATTTGCATCCATTGGAAATGGATGCTCAAATTCATTTGAAAATTCGCAATTCATATAAATTTTTTTAAATTGGGGTTTTTTGGAGGTGATTTTAATTTGCAAATGCCATCACCTCTATAGCCGCTCGTTGCGTTATAGTTAGTGGGTTCAACTCCCGTCATAGGCGGCTGTCTTTCTTTAAGCAACGATTGGCTCAATATGTCTTGCGAACATTCCAGTAATTCAGCAATCGACAAGTCTTGTAAATGTTTCTTAAGCTGTGACGTTTGGAATAGTTGTTAAAATGCAGGTGAGTGAGTGAGCCTAAAAATAAAATGCGGGTAAGCTGACTGAATGTTAAAAGCTTTTAGATACTTTAAATATTTATCAGATACCAGGGATTTCGATTTTATAATCTCTCATCATGACTTTGACTCGTAAGGAAGACAAAAATGATATCGTTGATGATAATATTAGTTTATATATACATATATATACATTTATATATATATGCATGTATATACATATATACATTTACACATCTATTTAAATAGATTTAAGATTTTTATAGATACTCAGGAATTTATTGCTGTGTAATACACATTTTTGGCCTTAAAGGCTTAGTACTACTATTTTTTGGAAAAATAAATAAATAAATAAATAACAAATGCAGGTCCATAAATTGTAAAACGTCGTACTCCCTAAAAACGAGGAATTATTAATATATTATTATACATTTTGTTTCATGAAGCATCGCTTTTGTTTGTATTTTAAAATTATTTAAACTTTTGTTTTCTGTTATTTCGTTAAAATGATCCGAAATAAATCATTTTTTAGTCATTTTCCTCAGTAATTCGGACGGCAGATTTGTCATTTCTTCTTCAATGTGAGAAGTTTGATGTGGTCAAATCGAACAACAGGATGGCTACTTTTACTTCACGCCTTGTAATTCAAATGTGGGAAATATCCTATTTAACAGCGTCGTGAAAATGTTTCAGTACAGTTTGGATTGGTTTTGGGTTGGTGATATTTCACCGCAATAGAGTCGAATTTTCGCGTTAATTTATAACCGTGGCTGAGACTTAACTTCACCACTTCACACCTGCGACAAAGAAACAGTCAAAACCGTGAACTGTAATGAGAGAATCTTCCCCAAAAGAAGGCAGAAACAGTTCCATATGCCGGCAAGGTCATTCCGTTTATTTTTTGGGATGCGCATTGGATTATTTGCATTGATTTTCTCCACAAAAACCATTAACGGCGAATATGGATAATGCAATATTATAATTTACTGCAGCATTTACGTTATTAAATTATGGAACAAAAAGGTTCATTTGGCGAAAAGTGTTGTTTCATCATCAAGACAATACTTTAGTGCGCACATCCACTATTGCGATGGCCAAAACTAATTAATGAATTAAATTGGTTCATCACGCATATTATGCGCCAGGTTTAGCTCCCTCGGAGTATTTCCTATTTACAAACTTGAAAAACGAAATCCCTCAATAAAAGATTGGCCGCCAATAAAGAGGTGGAGTCTGTGGTTGATGGCTATTTTAAGGAGCTTGCAAGTTCTTACTATAAACAATGTATAGAAGTTAATGAATGTGGCTGGAAAAAGTGTATCGAACTAAAAGGATTGTGTTGAAAAATACAGAAAAATGTTTCCCAACTTTTTTCTGTGTTCTTTGTTAGGTCAGCTAGTTTTGTGACCTTCCTTGTGTTTTATATTTCGGGACATATAGGCCTTTCAAATAACAAAAGAATTTGATTAATAATTCACACACAGCTCGTTTTATTTATTTGGAAAGAATTGAGGTTCTAATTGGCTCAGAATCGCGTTTGGAATTCAGAATTCAGAATAGGTGCAGACACAATTTTTATGGATTATGTGTTGGTGTAGCAAGTTTTTCAAAATATTTACATGAATTGCTTGCTCTACATTACGATACCACCTCATGATGTCCTTTGCAAGATTTTTTTTTCCCCAATTTTAAATATTTTAAACATTTACTTCCACATCCACCCCCCGCATTAATTCTCTAATTCATTTCATTTCTTTGCCCGGTTTCCCCTTCGTTTCGTAGAAATCAAATTACATTTAGCGTTAATTTTAAGAATAACTTTTCATGCTTCACTATTTGCAATTAACGCAGAAAAATATGGCAAATAATTTATTTGCGTAAAGAGCAGATGTCACAAACATAACGATTTCTTTTTGGTGGAAAAATTCATTAGCTTTATATACGAGCAAAAAGAGTTTGAAAAGTTTTTGATAACTCGTATTCTTATATTATTTTATGACTGCGGCAGTCAATGACTTGCAACGTTTGAATTTTCTAAACGATACGATGGCGGCTGGTGCTGACGTTAATATTGAATTCAGTGTCAAAATGAACACCGAAACCATGAGGATTATTAGCATCAATGTGTACTAAAGTTTCAACTTTGAAGGATTCTAATTTAAGAAATTATATATTCAATACCCTTAATTGCTGGGGTGTCCTTTTATTCTAAGAATATGTTGCAACATAATGAACAAATTGTTATTAATTACTCATTACTAGACATTGTTTGGCATAAACATTAATAATTTGTGGTGGTTATCGATAATTGTGAACGTAATGCGTTGTAAGCAGGGCAGAGAAAGTCAATTACTATTTCCTTTGAAGGAGGTGGAAATAATAATTAGTTCAAACCGTTAATTGCGCGTTTAAGTATTCTACGTGTTTGATTTATGGAATACTGTGGAATGAAAGAAAGCGACTACTTCGCAATAAAGCAAAGGCAAATAGGGAAAGTTTTCCAGAAATATTGTAATAAAAGCCATCATAGCCTTTATTTAATAAACAAAAATATTAAAGTTAATATTTATAGGCTACTAGCCAAGATCCAGTGAAAGTATGTAGAAATTGATTCACGATATTAGTAATATAATCGTCTTATTCCATATATAGGGTGATTTTTTTTAATTGTAGTTCAAAAAATCGAATAAAATACTCAAATTTGCATCATATATTAAAGTTTTTTATTGGAATCGATAAATTTGTCTTTGACGTTTAATTTTTAAAGATAATTTCATGTAAATGTTGTCCACGGCTCCTTCTCAAAATGTCCATTCGGAAGGTCCAATTTTTCGTCACTTTTTCCAGCATTTCAGCTTGTATTCTACGAATAATGCGTGTTATGCTATCCTGTAAGGCTTAACTAGAGTTCGGCTTGTCCACATAGACTAACGACTTGACATAACCCCACAAGAAATAATCAAGAGGCGTTAAATCGCAAAACCTTGGGGGACAACTCACAGGGCAAAATCGACAGATAAGCAGCTCACCAAATTCATCCCTCTACATATCCATTGTTTCACGAGCAGTGTGGCATGTTGCACCGTCTTGATGAAACCACATGTCAACCAAGTTCAACTCAGCCAATTGGGGCAAAAAAAAAAAAAAAAAAAGTCGCGTCTCATGGCTCGATATCGTTAGCCGTTGACGGTAACGTTTCTTCCACAGTCGTCTTTGAAGAAAAATGGACCGATGATGCCACCAGCTCATAAACCACACCAGACTGTTGTTTTTTCGGGATGCATCGGTAATTCATGTATGAAATGTAACTGTTCTTCACTTTAGATGCGAGAGTTTTGCTTGTTTGCGTATCCTTTCAGCAAGAAATGAGCCTTATCGCTGAACACAATTTTTCGATAAAACAACGGATTTTCATTGAGCTTTGCAAGGTCCATTCTCCAAAAATTAGAGTCGCATTTTACAACCCAAATCGACGAGTAAAATTTTCCTTTTCCCCAATCGCTGAGAAGGGCGACGAATTGATATTTCACGATCGTTATTAATACTGGTCGCTACGGCTGCAATATTTTCTTCGGTACGCACTCTACGCATGCGAGTCGATGTTTTTATGCCCAACAAAGTAAATTTGATAAGATAACAGCACGAATTGCTGACGACCATAATATGGTCGCATCAAACGATGCACATTTGTCTTAGATGTCTTAGAGCACGAAATTTGATATTAAATTCCAACGATTTGCAATCGCTGCTCGTTTGTTAGTCTTTCCATGATGAAATGCCAGAGTATACTGTACACTTTTCACTTTGGCAGATGTTGTTTGAACGCCGTTACCAACCTGAAGAACATAAATCGTAAAAAATCACCTTGAACTTTCAACAAAGTCAAGTTGTAAGTTCAAATTTATCGAACTACTAGCTGTGAATAAAGCATGCACATTATGAAATTTATATTAAATATTACTCCGAATGCTTTTCACCTTTACGCTGTCAGTCCTCTTTGAGTGAGTCTAAAAATAGAAAGCGTGTGAGCTTACTGAACGCAAGAACCTGTGCAGTTCGCATTAATGGGATGAAGGGCAACTTGTTTTTTCAATTACAAACGTTCTGTCAAAAAAGTACCGGGAATCGACTAGTAAACAGCTAAAATTTATTGTACCTCATTTAAAGGAGGCCTCAAGCTACGAAAGCGGTGCCAAAACTAGCTGACAACAAAAAGAAAAAAAAGTCTAAAAAAAAAAAAAAATCAGGCAAATTTTTCAACATAATCGGCTTTTGGCACGATATACCTTTTCCAGCGATATTCAATAGCTTCTACATTCTGTTTACAGTAAGATCTATCAAACTCCTTAAAAAAGCCATTAATCGCAGATTCTACCTCTTCATTGTTGGCAAATCTTCTACCATCGCACCATTTTTTCAAGTTTGGAAATAAAAAGCGAATAAGTTGCATGATGATAAGTTTGGCCATCGCAATAGTAGATGTCTGAACTGGAGCACTGTTTTGATGAACAACACTTTTTTTTCGCCAAATGCGGCCTTTTTTCCAAAATTCCTTCACCCAAACGCTGCAATAAATGTACAACGTATTTGCCGTTGTTGTTGTTTTTCCTTTCTGAAAATAACCAATAAAAATAATCCCATGCGCATCGAAAAAACAGACGCTATGATCTTGTCTGCAAATGGAATAGTCTTCGCCTTCTTTAGACACATTTCTTCCATTCCAGTCCACAGTTTTTGCTGTTCCTTTCCCTTGTCTCTGGTGTGAAGTGGTGGACCCATTTTATTTCATCTGTCGTTATAAATCGCCTTTACTGCGGGGAAGCATCGCCAAACAAACCAAACATCTTCGCGACGCTTTTTTTTTTCAACATTGAAAGCAAGCGCGGCATCCATCTTGCGTCTTGCACACAGCTATCTCATCTGCAAATCTTCGGTCAATATACGATGTGTAGCAATTTTTAAATACCTACCATTTCACATAGTTCACGCACCTTCAACCGACTATTATTCAAATCCATTTTCCGGATTTTCTTAACCGTGTCTTTCGTGGACAGCTCAATTGGTCAACCCCTAGGGTGTTCATTTTGGCAGCTCGTATGGTCTCGTTTATACTCTGCTGCCCAATATTTTACAGTTGTCAATGAAGAAGCGGGCTCTCTCACAGTAGAATCTGTCTCGGATCTAGCTTTACTATTGGTTGGACTGAAACCTTTCAAATGGAAATATAAAATTACATAACGGTGACTAATTTTTTCCATATTTACAAATTAACTGATATCGTTTACTTTTAATGTCTCAAATAAAAATATTAAATAATGGGGAGCGTTGAAATTTAAAATATATGTTTTATAACATTGCAACTTTCCACCAAAACTAATTTTTTTCAAACTAATGGCACGTCAGGTTGGGATAGTTTTGGGACCGCCCTCGAACGTGCCTTCTAAAGTGGCACAACCGTTTTATGACAAAGTCCTTTCCTGACGAAAGAAAATGCAATTGTATTCGATATTAGTCCTACTTGCTTTGCTATACAGCACGGAATTCTACGTTACGGCGTTAGTATTTTGGTTTGGTAGTTTTGGGAAACTGTAAGATAGGGTGTCTGAAGACTTTACCGAATACAAATCCTCACCCTAATTTATACCTTCCTTCAGCGCAGCTGTAGTATACATATATGCTATATGTGCAGAGCATCATGGCCCTGTTGTCCAGCCTATTGCACCTACTAATTGAGGTCCGATGTCGGACTTACAACATATCGGGAACATTCCACTTCGGTTAGGAGCATCTTCCCAGGCAGCTCAGAAACATATCTTTATGAAATATTTGACCATGGATAGGTCTAGATTGCCCACGGTCTATGGGAAATTCTTCTGAATTCCTACTTCTGGTTATACCTGAGGAATAACATTCAGACAGGAAACTCCCTTTCTCGAAAATCCTTATGAATATTCAAAGTCAGTGTCCTAATAAAGCTTGTGGAGGACGCCAACATTTGGTTCTTTTTAGTCTACTTCGATGTTTTTGCATTACAGAATTATCTGTATGTCGTTCATGTACTCGTATTTGGTTTAAGGGAATGACTCGTGCGCCACATATAGTACAAAAATTGAATTACTTTCTGATTATTCTCGAGAAAATAACAGTCAGACAGGAAATCCTCGCAAGCTGAGGGTACCTGTAATAACCTGTTTCATACTTCGTTCATGTGATGAAAGGAAATTTGTTTCTTTTTTTGATAGTTTGTCGTTGTTGCCTAATTCGATTCTGTAAAAAAAGAGCCGGAACTTGATCAGAAATAATTATTATTCCTTGAAATTTATTCATTCTTGCGAAACATTATACATGTGCCAAGTTATATTCCAACCATCAATACAATTTTCGAAAGCATTTTCATGAAAAGACTTCAGTCCTCGCCGCTACTTCTTTGGGTGCTTCGAAGTGTAATTAGAGAAAAAATTCGGTCAGATGCTTATTCGAAAATATTTCTTAAGTTCTTGGCCACAAATTCGTTCACAAAGGTAGTGTTCAGAGATGGCGAGTTATCGTGCTTATACATATAAATTTAGAATTTTTCTTTTCCAAAATATGTTTTTTTTTTTTTTGACGAATTTGCATTCTCACACGCCCCATAATGCTCAAAGAATATTATTTATTCACCAGCAAAAATTATCGGAAAAATTTAGAGCGAAAAACATTGCGATTATCAAAGAAAACGGTCAACGTTACCTTGACATTTTACTTTAACGTGATTTTCTTGGTTTTGACTCAGTTGGAAGGCACCATTCTGAAGCTTGCTGACATTTTTGTATGTCGAACTGGTAAATTCGTTTCCCTCTCTTGTACGATTGATTTCTTGAAACTGATTCGTTTCAGCAACCTGTACATAATTGAGTTTCTGAAGAAAATTTAGGTCTTTCAGAACTAGATGAAAGAGAATGCGTTTCATTCGTTCTTCAAACGTGGAAGATAGTGCGAATTGTTTCGAGAGACATAAAAATCTCATCTGGTATCTCTGCGAAACAAGGATAATAATTTTCACTCATTATTTTCTTTATTTTATTAATGTTCAATTCAGTAGAAAACAATGATTGTAGACCAGAGCGAGGAAAATCTTCCACAACATCTTTGAATGCGCTGTAGCATTCATGTGCGTTTGTTTTTCATAAACTCGATTCATCGAATGCCTTCCTTTAAAATGTTCGGTGATCCGGTATATGTAATTTCATTTGCAATACAAAATTTAAGACAAATTTTTTGCTTGTTCACTGTAAACAAACCAAATGATAGATAGCGCTTTAACCCTGCCTTAGTTTAGACACTAAATTGTGTCATCTTAGCAATGAAAGGAATTTTACAAATTCATCTAAGCAGTCTTTTGGAATGATCAATTCCACGTACATTTCTTCGCAGTAGGTAGAGGTGTAAAGTATACTTTAATAATATTAATTTAATAATTTAATAATAATTCATTTATATTTTTATTGTATAGAAAATTAAATTCTATTTTATATATTAAGTGCACAACTAAGTTCCCGCTGTTTGACAATAGATGGCGCCAGCTATAAGTGCTAGTCGATTCTGCCATAACCTAAACGCCATGAGCCAAGCTTTGGCATATGGCAACATACCGCCTCGACACAATAGTGAATTTCTTTTGACGTTACATTCTTTTGGTTATTTGAATATGTATGAGTTTGTGCCAAATAACCTTCATATGGGGAAGTACTGATTTTCTTCTTTCAATCAAAGACAACGGCTGCTGAACCTCATTGAGCGCTTCAAAATGTTTACGGAGATGCTGTTTTAAGTGAAATAACATGTCGAGATTGCTTTCGTCGCTTTAAAGGAGGTGATCTCGATGTTGACGACCGTCCGCGTGTCAAATGCAGGAATTTAGTATAAAAATTTACCCGCCAAGCCATTTCCATGCGATTACGTGCGTTGGAAATGATTCCAAACTAAGGAATTTGGGTTTTCTATGAGTTGAAGTCAAGGGAATTTTAGCCTCGTTTTTTGCCTGTGAGCAACTGCTTCTGCATCAAAAAGGAAGAATTTTCTTTATCGTATTGTAACGGTTGATGAAAAATGGATTTATTACAGCAATTCACAGAAAAGAAAGTCATAGGGGCTGCTCGGTCTCCGAATATTCACGCTGCAAAGATTATGCTCTGTATTTGGTGGAAACAGATAGGAGTTATTTATTGGGAGCTGTTTAAATCAAGCGAAACCATCACTGGGGATCGGTATCGAATTCAATTATGCGAATAAGCCGAGCTTTGCGCGAAAAATGCCCAAAACACGCGGAGAGGCACAAAAAAGTGATTCTTCTGCATGGCAACGCACGGTCTGAGGTGGCCAAGTCCGTTAAAACCTATCAGGAAACGCTGAAATGGGAGGACTTACCCCATCCGACATATTCTCCGGATATTGCACTGTTCAATCACTTCTTCCGTTTGATGGCACACGGTCTGGTTGACCAACAGTTCCATGACGACATCAGGGAATGGTTAGATTCGTCGATAGCCTCAAAAGATGAACAGTTTTGCCGTAACGGAGTTCGAGCTTTGCCAGAAAGATATAAAATAGTAGTAGCTAACGATGGGCAATAATTTCTATAAATCATTTATAAACATGTTTTTATAGCAAAGTTGGTTTTTTATGAAAAAGAAGAGCGCACACCTAATAACTAATTGGTTTCGAAGATCATATATCGTAAATGACCTCCATGCTTATTCACACATATGCGGAACATGATCAGAATATTTTTCATTGTGACTTGAAGAGTTGAAATTAGTATCGCCTCATTTACTGTTATAATGGACTGCTTCAATTCAGTACAATTTTCTTGGTCTCATTTTGTACGCCTCTTGCTTGACGTAATTTCCATAAAAAAAAGTCTGGTGAAGTCAGGTCAGGTGATCTTGATGGCCATGAAAAGTTGAGTTTCTGGATATTAATTTGTTTGAAAATTGTTATTGAGGCTCCGCCATAATCGGTTTGGTTATGTGTACAGTTGTTTTATTTTGTTGGAACTAAGTATTGGTGAAGCGGTTACATCTTCTGTGAAATTTTGGATAAATAAACTCCTTCAACACCTTTTAATACGGACCCCCATTGATAGTTGGCAGTAGCACGATTCGTGCGCTACCCTGTACTTTAAATATATTGCAGTTGTGCTGATTACAACAAAAGGTGTTGTCCTGTATTCGTTGTTGTCGTAGGTTATATTATGATCGGGTTTTCACCTACTATAATGGAACGTCTGTGCATTTTTGTATGTGTCAGACTGTGTGCTCGGTCTACTTGTACGCCTTGCAGTAAACTTGTACTGAAAATTTCATTAGTTTAGCTCTCCTCATTGGTTCCCTATGTTACGTCCTTCGTTTGTAATTAAATAAAAAAACAACAACTCATCCCTAACGGAATAAAATTCAAATTCTTTGTTGCGCGTGACATCCTATTGTGGTATTTCGGACAAATTTTTGTAATTCTATTCAATTCACCAGTTTAGTTAAGCAGAAAAATCATGGAAATAAGTATCGTAGTACAATTGTAGCGTGGTATTGTTGCCATTAATAGAGATCATTAATTAATTTTTTATAAAATTGCGGACGATTTATCACGAAAACAAGCATTTTTAAACAGAAGTCCTTTAAAAGAGCGAACTTTTAATAACCTTCTGACTGATTGCTTTAAAAGTTGGCCTATCAATGTTACCAGTATGAGTAATATTAATTGTCACCTTGCAACGTTCACGTATGATTATTATATCGTAACTACTTAATTATCATACGCCTCTGTGCACATTAAAAGCTCAATTCTTAATATTATGTTATAGCCTCGTAAAGAGCAATAACAGCATTATTTAAATATTTAAGACCGTGAATGTTTCTTTAATTACCGCACTCGTGAACGTTACAGAAAATCCTCCAACAGATTACAAATTGTTGCAACTACCATAAAAAGAGGAAACGTAAGTTTTTGCTTGCTTTTTATAGACGAAGTGAAATTAATATGCAAATCGTGCGTTGTGTAACAAAACTCATTTAAAACCAAAACTAAACACGACGCAACATACAACATAATACAAAACACAGTCACCGACCTACAAAACATCTGCATACAACACAGAAGATCCTGTGAGTAGTTCGCTGGGCTCCACCAGGGGAACGCGAAAGCAAATCGCGCTCAAAAGTTTTTATTTTATGTGCATGGTAGTAACATTATAATTTAATGCGACATTTGTGGCTAGAATTTGCTGGCTTGTTGATGTTGCAATGAGATGTGCTGCTAATGACAGTGGGTCAATTGATCGAAAATCACATGATGTTCGCTAATGAAGATTCAAGGAGAAAAACATAAAATTTCAATAGAGGCATAGCTAAGTATAAAGAACAGTCCGAGCTATCTGTATGTAGAAAAAGTTAATGGAAAACTAAAGTAAGTGTAGAGTTGTTTTCCACTTATTTGCCCTTTTTCTAGCCACTGTCTTTATTTGCCTTCTCTCTATGTTGAACACATTATAACGCAAAATATTTGGGAAGCAAATACAATTCTTTTTTGTTTCTAGAGGAAAATGTAAGTAAAATCTAAATGTGCATACTTTTTCATTTACATTTGAACATTTTCGTACATTTCCCCTTAGCAGGGAGGCCACCGAACAGCCGAACAGTTACAGCCAACAAATTTCCTTATTTGAATGCCATACAGAGCACAATCAAAGCCCAAAATAAAACTAAAAACGTTGTAAGTTCGCTCGAATGACACACAACAAATCGGGCAGAGGGGAAATAAGAATCCACTATAGAGTAGTTAACCTTATAATGTTGGTGTTTCACAAACAAATGGCTTAAATGGTAAATAAAGTTTCGTTTCAGCCAAAAGCCGAAGGAAAGCCATAACTTTTCCTGTGGATATTTAGTGTTGTATCCGCAATTTTGTTGAATGGTATGCAGTACAAATAAAAATTTGGAAATTAAATCTATAGAATCTACGTTGGGGAATTACAATGGTTGGTTTTGGAGAGGAAAAATTGCAAATTCAAGAAGTACTCTGAACGCCGGAAATGCTTAGTACTCAATGATTTATGTAATATTGTACCAATTTTAAATCTACTCGATTCACGGATAGTGCTTAAAAAGTCTAGTTGAGGCATACAATAGGCTTAACATTTTGTATTTTATTGACAAAAGCATTAACAGTTTTATGACAAAAATATCACTTTATGTTTTCAAAACCGCTGGTCTGGCAAGGCTGTCAGCTGTGAAATACCTGTCATCTAAAGTGTTATTTATTTAGTGAAAGAGGAAATGTTCTTTCACGCCGCCTTTAATATTTATCATACGCACTACGATCCAATAACGTAACATTCCACCAAAATAAGTGCATCCACGGAAGCTGAATTTCATCGCAATTTTTAAAGCATAGCAGTGAAAATTTGCGTAATTACCAATGAATTTAACATAGGCTTGTCATAAGACGGGAGAAGTTTTTTATGGCGTACCTTTTTCACATTTTTATGGGAGTCATTATAGCAATGAAAAATCACTCATTTTTGTACAATTTTTCGTTTAACGAAAGAAATTTTATTTTTGAATCGGAATTTTCAGACTGAAATTAAATCGCAAAACGGCGTTTCTGCCAAATGTGATTAAGTGGCAGTTGAATCCAAACAAATTAATAGTATTTAAATGTATGCCAATTTAATAAGAACCACCCAGTTTGTTTAGAATTGGTGGCGGTATAAAATTTTTACTTTGCAAATGATAAACATGCATATATTGCGTTATTGGAAGTGATGAAAATGTAATTATTTTTAAATGATTTCCAGTCTTTTTCTTTGCTGGAATGTAAGCGCTGTTTCTACTTAATTTACACTTGACTGTAAACAAAATAAAATTTAAATTATTTCGAGTTTGCCCTAAGACTTTAGCAAAAATAAATTTTTATGTGGACATCTTAAAAAGTGCTTCCACTTCAGAGGCTTCATTATTACGATGAGGAAATTCTTTCAAATGCCTTACGTAAGTTTTGCAAGTAAGGAAATTAGAAAAGCTTTAAAGCCTTGTCTTAAAAAACAGCCTTAAGAATATCTCGTAAAGATGTTTAGACACATTTTTTAGCAAAGCCTGTAGTAATACCTTAAAAAGTTATCAAGAATCAACTACAAAGTACTTCTCCATAGAAAGTTCAATTAAATACCTTCAGAATGAGATTAAAAACACTTAAATACGGATTTTTGAATATATTAAAAAAATACTTGGGAACGCCCTAGCAAGGTCGTTTGAAACAACTAAAAGATATCTTTATATCTTCTTCCTAAGAATTTCTCTAGAAGTTTACCTAAAAAAGGCATAAACAATTGCTGAAGAATATTTTCTGAAATGTTTTAATAACTTTTCATCCCAAGACGGAAGTTGGAAAAATGCATTAAATTATGTTTAGAAAAGCCTAAGCAATTTATTTCGTAAAGAGTTTGCAGGAAGAACTACGAATTTCTTAAGAGTGTCTTTAGTAATTGTAATGAGATAAAAATAAATAAGAATGAGATTAGAAACTCTTAGATACGGATTTTTTAATGTGTTAAAAGATTACTTGGGAACACCGTAAACAGGTAGTTAGAAAGAACTAAAAGTTATTTTCAGATATACCCTAAGAATGCCTCTGGAAGTTTTTTGAAAAAGGCATAAAAGGTGCTTAAAAAAATTTCCTGGAATGTCTTAACAACGTTTTAGAAATATTTCTAGAGAACTTTACTTAAAAAGGTTGAGAATTTTCCTAAGGAGATTTTAAAAAATGCCTTGTGAGGGTATCTAGAAATGCCGTAACAAAGCATTTAGACACAAAGGAATTTAGAATTTAAGCACAAAGGAATTACTAAACATATCTTTGGATGGTGTTGATAGGCTTTCAGAAAGTTTTTCACTAAACATTAAACCTTTTTAAGACCTTAAACCGTTTAAAAACTCCTTTTCCAGATCTCCCGAAATAACTTCGAAAAGGTTTTAAACGCGCCCCGAAATGTCCTAAAACGGAATTTGGAAGAGGCATTGGATTAGTTTTGGGAAAGCCTAAAGTACTTATTTCTTAAAAAGTTTGCCGAAGCCCATCAAGAAGAACTTTAGAAATTCGTTAAGAGCGTCTGCAGCAATGGCTTCAGTAATAGCATTACTCAAAATGTTTCAAAGTTTTCTACAAATATCTCAGCAAAGTCTCTAGAAGCTGTGGAAGATGTTGCAAGTTTAAGTCTTTGAATCGTATTTATAAATCTTAGAAAAATCTTAATTCTTTGCTTAGAAGGAAGCTTTTAAAGCTAACTTCTAGTACACCTTAATGAAATTTTTAAAAATGTCTTAAGAAATTTCTTAGGGAAGTGTTTTAGGGTCATAGAGAAGAGCTCTAAAAATGTCCTAGAAAGAGAATCAAAAAGATGTTTCGATTTAAAAGTGATTTTCAATTGAGCCTCAAATGTCTGCGGAGTATTTCAAAATACCTTAAGACGACCTTAAGGTCTAAAAGATCTTAAAATATTTCGATAAAGTTTTTACACAGTCTTGGCATATTTTCAAACTACTTTTAAAGGTTCATACCTTTAAAAACGGCTTGTAAATGACTTAAAAACCATAAAATAGTAATTACATTATGCCCTTGCAAAAATCTTGGGGATGTTTAAAATACTTAAGGACATTACAAGTGCCTTAAAGTCGTCTTTATGTGAGCCTAAGGAGGATACTTCGAAATCAGGTCTTTTGTAACATCTTTCGATAACTTTTGGAAAAGATAACATTCATGTTGGTAGTAAGATTGTACCATTTGCAGGAGTAGATTGGTGATATATCTGGCTATAGCGACTTGTCAAAACAGAAAGTTAACAAAAGAAACCATATGGCAAATCTACCCGCTTCTATTGGAATGCCCTGTGCGTACTGTCTTTAGGGAAAGCATTCCTAAAAAATCTTAGACCGGAAAACGGGGAGAAACGACAAGCAATAATAGCTGAAAAACATTAAGGAGACCTCTTAAAGATAAACAAAAACGGAGAAAGCTCTTCAGAAGGACTTACGAAATATGTTAAGAATGTTTAATAGGCGGACCAAAATGTAACGCTTTAGAAACCTTAAGGATAACCTTTAGTCGAATTTAAAAAGAAGGTTCAAAATTAAGAAAGTCTATGGAACGAAGGCCCATGCAAGTGTTTAATAGGATCTCTTCATATGTAGATTAAGATGGTCTGAAAAAAATGTATTAATAATATTTAAAGCTCATTGAAAGATCATTATAGCGTACAACAAAGATGCTGAAAATGAAATGCTTTAAAGGACTAAAGATAGACCTTTGAATGATTTTAAGTTGCCTGTGTAAAATCTAAGAAGGTCTATAGAAGGAAAACCTATGAAAGTGTCCAATTGGAATTTTGCACAAGTCGATTTCGATGGTTTGAAAAAAACTCATATGGAGGTTTCTTAAAATATCTTTCTAATGTTTTCCAATTGCTCTACTACAGTGCTTTGAGCCGCCTTCTTAAAGCAGTTACAAAAATATGTTAGAAATTCAAAGAGGCTCAACTTCAACTACAAGCTTTATGAAGTTCATTTTGAAGAGTGAATTAGTGTAGCTTACCAGCTGTCTAAGTAGGACTTTAGCGATGTTTCTAAAAGAAAACTTGAAAGGTGTCTCTTGGTAGAGTCACAGCAGATTCCATTGTAGAAAAAGTGCTTATAAAGTCATTATATTTTAGAGCAGCCTTTAAAATTGTAACGGGTTAGCCAATTTTCGGTTTCAAAATAAAATTAAATAAAACAAACACAAATCTATGATTTTAAAGAAACTTATATTTCGTTATAATATTTGGACCTTGTCATTGACACTGAATTTGAACATTAAAAAATTCCGCTTAAACGGATTGTCAAAATTATTTTGTCATTAATTTGCCACAACCGTCTTCTATATTAATCCGAAAATTGAGCGCTTTCTGCTATCAACATAATTTCTGGTGTTCGATTTTATTAGTTCATCTCAAATGTGTTTTGCGATTCTCTTGTATGGCAAATAGAATTTCGTTTGGCAAATCGATGGAAATATTACAGGAGGCTTACTGTGAAACGACTGTATCAGAAACCTCTACATGCTTTTGTAGTTCATACAAAAACAGTGGGGATGTGGTGGAAGATTTGCGTTATTCTAGTCATCCATCTGCGTCTTCAGCTGAAGTCAACATCTAAAAGGGACAACAACAATTGTCGGGTTTAACGTGGGTCTCGCTTTGATAGCCTTACTCACGGTGTGCCACCACACATGGGACTGTTCTTGAACGTGTTTGCGACAGCCAGCGCCCCTTTGGGGAACTCAAACTAATCCCGGAAGGATTAGTTCAAGCACCTTAGTAATAGGAAACAGGTCCCCTTGGAAAAATTTCCTCAGGGCATATTTCCTCTCTCTGCCAAAGTACCTTTGAAGTCACTGGTATGAAGTGAACTTCCTCCCGGATAGGAGTGAGGCCTATCTAGACACCTCGGATAGACGAAGAACAGTGTTTCCCAAGTTAACTCATTACCTTCAGGGGATCCTGAAGCAATGCAAGATCCGTCGAAACACATGTTCGGGCAACCACAGCCAGCACGATGCTCCCACAAGGGGTCCTACATCACGACCAGGCAAGAACAAAGTGTTTCTGGGGCCCCTGGTCTCCCGTGCTACCAGAAAATAAAAACCCTCTGTTCAGGGTTTCGCAGACAAAAGCTGCTCCAGTTTCGCTACATCATACCTCGCATGGAACTGGTCGTCCACCGTAGTCGTCTTCACAAAGCGCAGACATGCACCTGCAACAATTTGCATGTGGCTGCCTTCCCGCAATGCAAACGCATACAAAACCGGAAAAGAGAAGGAGAAGAATAGAAGAAGGGAAAAAAATAAAATAAAAAGGAAAAATAAGAGTACAGAGGGATGCTGCTCCAACACACCACCACATGCACTGCACATTGCGCAACACACATGACAGTGCATCTTCACAGCAGAGCCCCCAATCCCTAACACCAATTAACCCACCAAGCCAACCCCTAACGCTCTCTCCTAGCCCGGTGCCTTGCAAACAAGCTGCCTGCAAAGTGACGAGCTCCAGCCAGTCTATCCCTTGACGATATCATGTCCGTCACGTCCCAACTATCCCCAACACTCACAATCCCTAATGCGTCCAAATCCCTAATATCATCATACAGAGGACAGTCGCACAACACATGCTTCCAATCCTCTGTCTGATGCCCACAGTCACAAGCACTACTGTCAGCCAGGCCTCTTTTGTGCAGAAACTTGTTTAGAGAACCATGCCCCGTCAATATGAAACAAAGACTTAGGTTAAAACCAAAGTCAGGATTCCCATTGACGAAACAAACATCCCGCACAAAAGCGTACCCTTGTGTGACTGATCCCATCTGGCTTGCCATCTGGTTGTCACACATTCCCCCAAAACTGCCTTGCGTTCCGCCCTACTCAGATTTTCAATGGCCTGTACATCCCTCACCAGGTCTATACCAGCCACAGAGCATCCTCTCTTCACCCGGAAGTCTACTGCTCGACGCAGAACCTCCAAGTCAAGAGGGACAGCTCCCATCAAAACCTGCAGAGCATCCGTGAAAACCGTTCTACATGCAGGCATGCAAGCAAGCAAAATCACTCGCTGGCATGACTGTATCAAGCGATATCCTGCAGAGGTCGTGACCGCCTCGTACCACACCGACGACCCATATGTTGCACAGGCAACAAATAAGCCGCGGTAGACTATACGAGCAGCACGCCTACAAAGCCCCCAATCCGTCCGTAGGATGCGCCTCACCATGCCAACGGCACAGGTCAGCCTCCTCTCTAACTCCCCTGAAAGGGACAGCTGCTGAACATTCTCTCGTATGTCTCAAGAATCAATTCCTTCCATTTTACAAGATTGTTGTGGTATGAAATGCTTTGCTGATCGGCTAGTCCCGAAAGAACTGAATTTTCAGCAAAAACTTGCAATCTCGCATTCATGAAACGCGTTAGGACGACTCATAAGTTCTCGAATTTGACAGAGAACCCAGTCGTCAATATCCTGAATGATGCCTTCAAATTGCACCAAAACCGACCGTAATATTTACTGTTTCCTTTAAGTAAGCTCTGAGTTCTTGTCAGAAGGTCAAACGATAAATAAGGAATAATATTGGGGCATTTGAAAGAGCTGATTCCTCAAGATGGGTCAGACTTGCGGGAAAGAAAACTCATAGGGGATATGATGAGTGAATTAATAATAAATAAGTTGTGTTTTATGGCCCATTTTATTGTTTTTTCTTTTAAGAATACTGTTCGGAATGGATTTTTTATGATTTTGTAAATTCAACGAATTCGGGAAGGAATTTTTTAAAGAATTTTTTTGTGAAAATACATTTGGTATTTTTTCATTAACATTCTTATAATAAAAACCGAATCCTGCAACAGATTTTTAAACCCGTTTTTGTGTTTTACTCAAGGACACATGAAAGAAAAATCTGTTAAAGTACCTAAAGAGCGCATGATTAAGGTCATTAAACTTTGACTTGAGAAATTTTTGTTACTAACTAAAAATTGGCTGCTGAGATATGGATCATGCTTTCCCTAAAATGGTTTGAGGTCATCGGGAGCAAGTCTCTATACATTTGTTGTTAGATATTTAGGCAAAAGTTCAATATAACACTTTTCTTGCACTTCACCATTAGCGCACTTTAAGAGCCCGAAAGTACTTCACTCATACATCACATGCAAGGAAATGAGATTTTTGTTATACTTTCATTTCCGTTCTAATGCGCGTCTCCCGAAGGAATGACTGGTATTTATCATTCACTTTTGATATTGTTAAGCTATGACCAGATATATGTTGATATAGAACATGTTGGTTGTTATTTTTATGTTGAAATTAATATTTGAAATGCACAACTTAACCTATAATGGCGTATAAAATGACTATCCTTCGAAGTCCTGCAGTGTAGTTGGGTATGCTTGTTTTAGTTTGGTGAACTTTAATTGAAATTTATGGCAAACAATCAAAAAAAAAAAGAAGGGTGGGGTAAAAAATGATATTTTCACGTATCATTTAATGTGTCTGTTACACGGTTATAACAGAGCCCAAAACTATGCTTTTTTCTTTATGCTCCATCATCCCCTAGACATATGCAACATTATATTGCGCCGAATGGTATGAACAACCTTTTCGACGAATGAATTGCGAAAAACAGAGTTTTCAAAAGCGGATTATTAATCAAAACACACCAAGTGTTTTTCTCTATTTGCTGTTGTATAATATTAACTTTTCGTGCTATTAATCTGTTTAACTTTTGCTTTGTGGAAAATTCTTGTTCAAGTTACAGGCTGATTGTAGTTACGTATATTGCACTTTGGCTAGAGTTTTTCTGTTGGCTCATTGTTATGGGGGAAAAAAAATATAAAGTTACGAAAGGTGCTGCTGTATCAGACAATAGTGGATGGCAAATAGGTAACTGGCTCATTAAGTAAAGCAATTTTTTATGGCTTTAAGACTTTTCTTCCTGTAGCCTTAAAATTATTGAACTATGGTGGCAAATTATAATTTATGTAATCGGCTTTATAATTTGTTTCCTTTTTTGCATGATTGAGAAATTTTTATATAATCGTCTCAGTCATTTCGCTTGCTCTTTTCTTGTTAAATGTCCTTTTTGTTAATGTCACCCGCTTTTCAGATATTTCACACAAATTAATGTCACCTTTGCCCCGATGTGTGTCGTTAATAAAACTGATCAATTGATAAATTTGCTTTTACATTTAAATTCCGATATATGTAATTAATTTACGAGTTTACAAGAGCTTGACAATTTGATGAATTTATGGCTGGAATTGAAAGTGTTAATGAGTGCAAAATGCTATCAATTTTAATTTATACAATGTGTATTAATTAAAGTTGTTATTTACAAAGTATTTACGAAATTATACAAGCAAAGGACCACAAGGGGTAGGGATTATATTTAAAACTATGTATACCTATGTGATGTGGCTCTCTGTAGGTTATATCAAGTGCATAATTGATATTTCGTAAACAAGGATAATTAAGGCTTTGATATTTATGCCAAAGTCCTTGAGGTAAATTACATATTATGCTACATTGTGAAATGGGAGGGGGACTAAATTTATGCTGGCAAAAAAAGGATTTATTTACGACTAGGGGACAGTTTGAGAGCACTGTTGTTCAAGGGTATTAAATATAAACTTTTCAAATGGCGATTAAACGGGGGAAACATTTATTTTATGCAGTAAATCAAACCGTAATCGTAACCGTCACCATCTAGCTTACCAGATAGAATTCGAGAATCGTAATCAAAATATGAAATTCTGGAAAAATCGATTATCGTTTCGAATAAAAAAACGAAATCACCGGAATGTAAGTGTTGAACGGATTACATACCGTTTAATAATTAATTTTTTACTGTTATTAATAGAATTATATTGTTTGCTAATACGAATTTCCATAGCTTTTTTGATTTAAAAATCCTACCCAATACATTTTCATACTACCATGAATTGTAATCTTATTTTCTAGCCATATGGCAATTATTGCTCTTTATCTTTAACATAAACTCGTCGAAAATAGAACCGAGGTTTCGTGGCGCAAGATCACGGCCTCTTTTTCTCTAGATCCTCATCAAAGACAAAACAACTCACAAACCTCTATAATAAACGTATAACATTTATAAATGTATAACATTTATAACATCTGTAATAAATGTTCAACATTTTATCTAAACATAAACTCGTCGAAAATAGAACCGAGGTTTTGTGGCGCAAGATCACGGCCTCTTTTTCTCTAGATCCTTATCAAAGGCAAAACAACTCACAAACCTCTATAATAAATGTAAGTTTCTACAAACAAATTATAAGTAAATTTTTATTTACCCGGAAAAAAAACAATCAAGGCAAATATGCTCCTTTTACCGGTGTAAAAATACAAGTCAAATTTCCTTGACTTTCCTTCTCGTAATCACAATCCTCATATTGTGGTGAAAAGTATTTCCTAAATGCCAAGGACAAAACCGGCGTCAGGGGAGCATCGTTAGCTTGTAATAAAGGATTGTCATTATATTGTAAAAATGTATCTGGAATTCGAACCAAATCTAAAACCATTTTGGACATTTCATGTCAGGCTTCATTTGATGTTGTTGTCCTAGTGGAAACATGGCTCAATTCTTAATTCTTCGGTGCTGAATTTTTTAACACAAAGCTTTACAAAATGTATAGAAAGGACAAAAGTGTTAGTATAACGGTCCTTTCCAGAGGTGGTGGCGTGCTAATAGCAGTAAAAAATAAGTTACAATTCTTTGCTATGTGATATCAACTGTAAGAATAGCCTTCTTGATTGGTTGCCAGTATATATTTTAGGCTGCAGTAGTGCACTATGTTTATGTGTCTCATGTATCCCACCAAATTGTAGTGAAGAAATGTACGATGCCCATTGATTCAATATTATTGAATTGGAATCTAATTTGGCAGTAAATGCACGTATTTGCGTTTTAGGACATTTCAATTTAAGAAATATTGTTTGGTCGCGTATTGGTAGTGATGACAATTGACTTTCTTATGAAGTTCATAAAACTTTTCAAATTAATTTTATTGATAGTTTACTCTGCCTAAGCTTGCTTCAAATTAATCATATCTGTAACAAATTATCTCGCTTTTTGGATTTAATTTTTGTTTCGTTTGATTGTAAATTTAATTTATTTGAATATTTATTTCCAATCTCGTCATCGAATACGCATCGCATTCCTACAATTATTGAATTAGAATCTTACCAGGGTTTTTTTTGATACTTTTAATTTTAACTATAAATGGTGTAAATTTGAGGCGTTAAACTCTTTATTTTCAGGTGTTGATTGTATAGACACTTTTTCGGGTAAAACCACTTCTGATTGTTATAATTATTTTTTGGATACAGTTTTGGAACTTTGTAAAAACAGTATTCTGTTCAAGAGCCCAAGACCTTAAAAATTTCTGTGGTATACTAGAGGTCTTAAAAAAAAAAAATTTCATAAAAAGTTTACTAAATCTGGATATGTGCAAAGTCATGAAAATTGTTTATATAATCAGAGATAATTTAATTTCTTAAATACATTTTTATATAAACAATTTATATTGCAAAAACAGAATGAAATTAAATATAACCCTAAGTCGTTCTAGCATTTTGTTAAGGAGTGTTTCAGAAATTCCCTCAAACACGATATTTGGTGTGTTGTATCAAGATCATGCAGTGATTCTGTTAACTGGTTGGCTAATTTTTTAAAATCAAATTTTGTACCTTCATCGGCTCATACAGCTAGATACTCAAATTTGTTCGACATGTTAGACATTGGTGTCCTAGAACTTGCTGAGAATGAGGTGTACGACGGAATCATGCACTTAAAAACCAGCTATAAATCGGATTCTGA
>JAHXMU010000533.1:345851-356714 GCA_019455685.1 Philornis downsi | reverse complement strand
TTGTCGTCACTTAACCTTACTTCTCCTTTACCGTCCTATGAAAGGCGCTGTGCATTCATTTCGTTGCAAACTTTGGAGGCCAGAAGGAACATAGCGTCTGTTATGTTTCTTCATGCCGTTGTTTCGGGATATATTGATTGTTCAGATCTACTTGCACTCATACGCTTTAATGCTCCATCTCGCTCTCTCCGTCATATGTATACTTTTAATATTGTTATGCACTCGTCTAATTATATTTGCAATGAGCCCATTAACAGGTCAATGATTTTGTTTAATAGATTCTGCAACAACATTGACCTTTGCCTGCCTCATAATGTCTTTAGGCAATTAGTATGTAATTTATTAAATTAGTTAAGTTATTTACTTTATTTTTGTTAATTAGTTATATAAGATATTTGCTGGTCTGTAAGGATATAATCCATAGACTAAAATAAAAAAATTAAAAAAAAAAAAAAAAAAAAAGCAAGCAATTTATTATAATTTTATATTTTTTTTATTTTTTTTAGTTACCCAGTGCAATAAAAAATTTTGATAGAACATTTTAACACATAATTGCACTAGACGAGCTTAGTCAGACTTAACTTTTAAATGATCTATTCCAAAGCTATCAAATAACTAAACAAAATTCTCCAAAATAGATATTAAGTAGATCATATAAATGTCTAATCATGTGGTAAAGAATTCGTATCTTGAGCTATCTATAGGTGAAAAATAACAAATAATTGATTATAATTCTAATTTTCTCAGAACCTGTAAAGAAATCATTCCCAAAGTTTACAATCTTATTGGCAAAAATCACAATTGTTCGTGAGCACAAAATAAAAAATGTAATCTTACCAGGATTTGAACTTTTTATATTTTAGATATCCTTGTTGCACAAGAACATTTTTTTATTCATTTTAAGCGAAACAGAAATCACAACCAAAAATCTACTGAAGTAAAATGATTTTTTATATAAAAAACGAATAAAAACATTTTTTGTATCTCGAAAACGACGCGATAGAGAAAAACCAATTACAGATTTGAATTCAGCCTACCAAATTACCCTAGGAAAGATATTTGGTTGTTCCAGTCCAAAACCTTGTTAGCTGATGTTATTTATCAATGAAATTTCGCCCAAGAATGTTCAACCTAATCTATCAACTCGATACAGCCGCGTATATGTCGAAATACAGCTAATGATTTATACGACACCGATATTATCCGTTAACGGTGACGGTATGTAAATTTACCTTTCAGGACCTTTCAGGATTGACATCATTAGTTTTATTTGTATCCTCTTGCTCGTCAAATCAAGCAACTCAAAAAAACTTTGTTTTGAACTTTTTTGTCTATTTCCAAATCCTTTTTGATGCTGGAGAAACTTGCAGTAATGACATCAGCGTATGAAAGTACTCTTATAATCCGGATAAGTACTTTAAAAAGATCGCACAATATACAATTGCTTACCTAAGACCGTGTTTGGTTCAAAACGTCTCAATGTGATCATTGCAAACAGTCATCCAAACATAGGAGTACTAGACTACGCCATGGTTTCTTATAATTTTTGGCGAATGGTTTTGCTAAAAGCAGTTTTATATAATAGTCTACGAAAAGCTCCATGAATAGGTCGATTTGTTTTTCATGGGTCTTCTTCAGTATTTGTTGCAGTTTTAATATCTGTTTAGCTGTTGACGTAATAATCACGCTCGATGTGGGTAAATCTACGCCATCATATAAATTTTTCAAAAGTATCAACTTTAAGGAATCCATATTTGCAGCACAGATGCTAGATGCTAGATGCTTTTACTGAAATTTGTCATAATTTTGAGTAGTTATTTTTAAATATTAACTCAAGCGCTGCCAACTGGAAGGATAATCCTTTTTTTGACACGAAATATAGAACTCCTCCTAAAGCGGTGCTTAATGCGTTAATATTCCATTGTCGAGCTGTTCGGTGACTACGGTTGATTCGATTCGTTGTTCAAGTTGAAAAGTTTTCAGTTACCGGCAAAAATTTTAGTGATTTTGCCAAAACCTGAGGTAAATCCTACTTTTTTGGTATATCGCTGGAAAATGATGCACACTAACAGTCACAGGCAGATGATGTTGTAAACAAAATGAAAGAAAATTATTGACGTCAATATGAAAGAGTGGGGAAACATTAAAAAATTTAAGAATATTAATAGAAAATATGAATTGTGAACTACGAATAATGACAAATCACTCGGCCACGAAGTAAGACATCGCAGAAAAGATGTTTTATGTATACAAATTCTGATGCCTTCAGAGTTTTGCATTAAATTGGATTTTATTTTTGAACTTTCATCCCCATTGAAACAGTCATTTTGTCTGTCCGGCTAAATGTTCATGCGCTTTTGTGAATACTGTATACTCATATTGTTAACAGACGAAAGGAAGATTTACCGGCCAGAACTTTGATAAAATTGTCTTCGAAGTGGGCCACCTAACTTTGGTTTTATGGCTTACAGAGGCCATATTTACGTCTAGTTGGTAAGATTTATTAACAACCTAATTAAAAACAGATCATATCGATCAATCACTCAGTATGGCTCTAATACAAATTCACAGCAAAACTCGTCCAAAGCATGCACAGTATATAAATCTGCTTAGTATTGAGGTATGAATACACAGATAATGCATGTTTTTATATATGCGAGCTTTTTTTAGATCTGCCCTGCTGTTTATCTGTTTATCTCACAAATAACCGATTTAAGCCATATATTTTTAGGTTCGTACCTTTTATTCAGTTTTACGAAATTCACACAAATTTAATACACATCAAGCATTTACTACAGTGGGATATAAGATTGGAAATGGACAGCAGTTACACATTCCTTCTGGTATCTCCCATACAAATTGAACTATTTTCCAAACTGTAATCTTTCCTCTGCAATTTTTTTTATAGACTGCCCAATTTTTTCCATTGTCTCTGTATAATATACATCACCGTAGGACTTCAGAAAAATCCGCTCCCCTTCTGTCGTCTTTTATACTAATGCGTTTTGTGAACTAAGTTCTGAGCATGAAAATAGGGAGCATTTCCAAACCGCTTCTGGTACCTCCTATATAAAATGATCAAAATATTGAAATTTAATTTGAATCCCTAATTTGTTGACTGCAGTTACTTAAGTTGTTGTCAATTGCATTGTATTGTAATGACCGGTAATTTAAAACAATCGACGTTATACAAACCACATATTCCTACGTTCATATCTTTCATACTAAATTGCGCTCAATTTAGTATAAATCAACAGGCATTATTTAGTAAACTTAAATCGGCACCTGAATATAGACTTCTACTAATTTTACACCAAAGTAAAACGCCATTGGGTAAAGGTACATGTAAGTCAGCTTATTCGACTTACATTTCTATACCCGTTTAAAACTATTTTTTTTCTATAATGATGTGCACTTTGGTGGGAATTGACTGCATTCTCTCAGTGTAGTTATTTCATGAATCAATAACTGTAATTCAATTACTGACCATAATGTAGCGCTATTGAAAATTTCATTGGCTTCATGATATGGAAGTAATATGTACTCGTATGTCGAAAAATAGCCTCTGGAAGTTTATACTCATTTTTATTTAACGCTTTATTGCGCCAGCAAAAATTTCCAACGTTTCCCCTTCAGCCACTCGAAGCCACATAAAACCCAACACAGAATGCATCAACAATCATTCCCGTTTTGCAATATGAAAACGAAAAAAATGTTCGCACAAGTTTTATAAATGAACAATATTATAAAGCTTAACAAATAACTATCAAATTCCGAGCAAACGAATAAAACTCAAAAATAATCATTATTTCCAGATTTAAAAATAAAATTGAAGTTGAAAAAAATAAAACCTACAGTGTAATCATTAAAATTCAATTTTTAAAATGAAATTCAAACCCGGTACGGTCTCTGCATGAAAAGTATTGTGTGTAGAATATCCCATCTGAACTTGAATTGATTCAAATGATTTTTCAAAATGAAGGAGTTTTGACAGCTCGATTCATCCTATCTTTTCTAATAATTCATTATATTTTTAAATATTATAATTTGATACTTAATATGACTACGTTGCGGACTATGAAAAATTATGTAACTAAATGGTCAATCGCCATCATCGTTTTTATTTATGCGGGAAATCTACATGCTGGAGCATTTACACAAAATATGTAAAGATCTCTGTTTGAACGAATTTTTCTTGTAGTTTTTTTTTTTTAATTATAAAGAGTTAAAGAAGCAATGATAAGTAATAACAATTAAACTGACTTTATTCTATTCTGACTTTAAAGAGGTTCACGATGGGGGCGGGCCCACTTCACAAAAGGTCAAATTGTTTGCGTTTCTTCCCGTTTCTTCTTCTTGTAAACATTTTTTTGACTCAGAGTAATCTCATCGTCAACACTGTCAACATTTCAAATAACTCTGAGCATTTAATTCAACACAAAATTTAATGAAACTTCTTTGATACATTTTTTCAATAGCAAAAAATCGTCGAATACTCAAAGCTTTTGTTTTATTTATGCCTCTCACAAACCAACTAAACATGCTATATGGATACAACCGTTCACATATCTTCGAGAAGAGTGTACCAACATAAAAAACAATAATAATCGAAAGTCGAATGTACGTAGCCCGCGAAATTTGAAAATTCACCTTGTTTTTGAACACACCTCGTACATGTAGGTAGGTACCCAACAGGTTTTCCCCATAGAAACATATATACTTTAGTATTTTTTTTATGACCCCGCCCACAATTAGGATACTTGCTTAAAAATAAGTTTTTGTACGGAATATGCTCGTATACAATTTTTTTAATTAACGAATAAACAGCAAAATTATGGGATATTTTGAAATTTTCACAAAAATATTCATTATTTAAGGTTTAGCATTTGTCTGCATATATTTTTTCCTACTGGGATTTTATCCAATTTCAAACACATGAACATAGGATATTTTGTGCCAAATTTCAGCATCCTAGCTCAAGCGGTATAACCCCTATCGCGATTTCAACGCTCACATGGACGAACGGACAAGCTTACATCGATACATTTTTTTACAGCAAAAAGGACGACCTTTTAATGGAATTTCAGATAAATATTTTGAACCGTCGCAATCGAATCACAAAGTGTTAGATGATTGATATAAATACTAATATATTGTATTGATATAAATACTAATATATATATATATATATATATATATATATATATATATATATATATACAGCGGCCCTTAGCTATAAGTAAATTTTCGAATGTTAGATTTTTGCTGCTCTCAACCTCTGATCCTGTTTCAATGAACAAAAAAACGTTCTGCACAAAATTTCGGAATGTCTCCAAGACAGATCATCGTTAACTCTAACAGTTCTCGCTGTTGTTTTTGTGTGGAAAGGCGATGTTCAATAAATTCAATGGTGAAGAATGGTAGAGCGTACATCATCAGGCACTGCACTGCTATCAGTTATGTAAACATTCTTGTTGATTTTCGCCCAGTTGTCTCTAAATCTTTTGAAAAGCGCCATGTTTGGACTAGAAGTTGCATCCTTCAGCGAGTCGAAACAGCTTCTCAAAACTAGCTCAAAAGTGTGATGACGGCAAGGGGAGTACAACAGGCCACGATTGAACAACTTTTCTAGATTTGTGCAGGAACCCTTTACTCGACCTGTGTTGCTTGCTGTCGTATCACAGCAAAGTGCCTGAATTTTGTCGTTTACACCCCACTTCTCCACTGCTTAGTAAACAGCCATTGCTTGATCTTCTTCTGAAGATTTAGGGATTTCAGGAACTCCCAATAATTGCTCTTTGCTTTGAAAAGTTACTATTATCGGCAGTCTATCAAACTTTTCTACACCTGTGAGTGTTTGATGCAATTTTCATTAAGGTTAAATTAGCGCTGAATTTCTCTGTATCTCGTTTCCCCAAATTGTTTTCGAAGAGGTTGAAAAGAAGTCCGATTTATTACAAAGTTTTCAGTATCATGCCCGAAAGCTACTGCAGCAGCCACTGACGTATAAACCGCATTTCTATTAGAGATTTTGCACCTATCAACAACTTTAGAGAGACGGGGACGGGTAGTAAAAAACTGCAATCTACCTCGAGTTGCTGGAACTGAAGAAACGTTCCTACGGTATGGTAAATAGGTTTTTTACAATTATGGAATACTTGTGTTATTAATATTAATTTACAAATTTCATCAAAATGAGATACCATCTCTAAAAATCTTCATTATGTCACCCTGTGTAATAATAAAATATTTAAGTAAAAAATAATTTTTTTTTCTTCATAAATGTATTTTTAACTATGAAACTGTTAATTACGTTGAGAAATGGTATAGAAATAGATTAAAGGTATTGTTGTTCCTAATTTTTCTACATTTTTTCTTTTTAACTAAAATCGAACGAGGCGTAGTTGAATTATTGCAAACAAAAGTTGTGGGTCTTTGAAAACATGAAATTTTGAAAATTTTAAAAGTTCAATGCCGATTTGCGTCGACTTCCAACTACCCAATCGAGCTTAAATTTTGCACATATCGCTGTTTTGTTGATTGGAACAAGATAGGATGTTGGGAGCTAAACTTTTAGAAAGTTGAAAAATAAGTAAGAAAAATAATATAAAATAAAAAAAAAATAAATAAAAATAATTTGCATATGAAATGGTATATGAAATGCATTATGCGGCACATTTTATTTATGGAAACAAAATTGTACTTAACTAAATGAACTAATAGAAAATTAATTCACATGCTAAATATATTTCTAAAATAGCCAAGTAATTCTGTGTTATTTTCCCGCTTGCATATTTCTGTGTACTAAAATTCGCTGAAATACACAAAACTAACTGCACTGTCAACATGTTATTCAGAACGAATTCATACCCTGGAACAAATGAAAAATGACTTACGAAATTCCTGGCATAATAAAATGTCATGCAAAAGAGAAAGACGGACTTTAACCGGAAATTAAAGTTTTCTTAGAACGTAACCAGAAACGACTTTTTGGGGTACCCTTTGTCATCAAAAGTACAAAACCAATTAGCTTGTTAATAATTAGTCATTGCAATTTTTGTTTATAATTCATATTATCATATTCACATTAGTCATTGTGAAGGGTATTGAAAATGTGGTACACGAATATTTATTCATACTCTGCTACGCCCATTCCATTGATATTTTTAATACACCCTGTATACAATCAGCTTACTTATGCAAAATATTATACTTGTGTACACATTGCAATTGCTTGTGTGTGAGGAGGTGTATGGTTGTGTATGTTTTTGTTTGTAAATTGTACATAATTCGATTTTATTTGTATTACCACAGATTATACAGCAATATGAATTTTTAAACTTATTTGCTCTAGTATTTATAAATACTGAGATGGTCATTCTTTTGCATGGAGATTCGTGAATTTTAAATACGGTTTACTCCTACCACACAACTTTGTTCATCACCTCCAAATAGGGATGTCTGGAAAAAAATTTGGCTCCATTGAAAAATTCGCAAACGTCCTAAACTTATTGAGAGCATCGCTCAAAGGATATTTATGAAGATTTCCTAATATTGTCTAGTTTAGCCCATGTCTGTGTTGGGTGCGTTCAATTACTACCTGTAGGGATGCAAAATTTTGTTAAAATAGAATAACATTATTTGTTGCTGTTAAGAACAACTTTGAGCATAAAATGATATCACTATAAATATATCATGCAAGGCTCAAGAACTTGAAAAACTCTTGTCATATTTATGTGGTATATTGAAATCGGTAACTTCGTGTTGTAACCATAACCGTTTTTAGAAAAAAAAACTTGAAACGTGTAGATGTCGCCAAAAATAATTCATAAATTTGTAAATAAAAATTGAATTTTAGAAAAAATACTAAAGTGTTAAATTTTAGAATTTCACTAAAATTTGAATTGGAATAAATTTTAATGCATTTATGCACAATTTTATACAAGACTTGTTTCTGCAATGGCTTATATTCTTATATATCGACCAACATATCAAATTATCCCACTATATCGTGACATAATTATTTACATATGTCTTACGGATTTCGTTAGAGTTCCACAAAATATCGATTATACTTAAAACCAGTTATCTTTCAGGCTTCCATTCGGCACGTAGGCCAAATAGTGGATGTGATATCTCAAATATAAGTTAATATGATTTACCTATAAGGTCATTTAGTAAGACTTTGTTTCTAATTACTTTGAGACATTTAGGCTATGCCTCAGAAATTATAATTTTTTCGTAGAATTTGCACACTTTTCTAATTTTACCCTAGGTTAGGTCATTGTGGCAGTCTGAGTAGACAGATTCATAGACCACATAGTCCATTGCGAGACCATGGAAACCAGAGATATGGCTGTTCCTAGTTTTCCCCAGTTCAATCATCCTGATCGCCTCAAGAAGCTCTTAAGTCGGGCAATAACTATACGGTCCAAATCTCCTAGGTCTCTAAAGAAATAAGAGAGCCCAGTGTTGAACCTCGCCCGTTCGCCAGAACGGAGCAGTTGCAGAGAAGGTGTTCTATAGACCCCTCCTCCTCTTTATCCCTGCAGCTTCTACAGAAGTCACTAGTCGCAACCTTCCATCTGACTGCATTACTTCCAATCAGATAGCGTTCCCTCATGACGGATACATTTAATGAGACGTCGGGTCTTGGTAGCGACAACAGTTTGCATGAACGCTTCAGATCCAGGCGAGCCCACATCTGTCTGTACAGACGCTCACCTACCATTTGCTGCTAAATATGCTATATCTCGCAGTAGGAATCGCAAATCTGCAGATGGCCAATTTTGCCCTAACAAATCTGCAAAATCCAGTAACAGGATCACATGACATGCCTTATATTTCGAACAAAAACCTAATACAGCCAAACCCACACTACAAAACTTGGTACACATAACCAAAGATTTTACATCCAATGTTTTTCACCAATCAAAACTAAAGAAAAAGTGGGATCGTTTGGTTTAAACCAAAAGGATTGTTATGAGGACATAAAATTTTATTTGGTAAAAACCGATAAACTGGTTTTTTGTAAAAGCATGTCTTGAGTTAATCATGTGTGCAGCTTAGTTTAACTGGGGTTGCTTTTAGCACTAAAAGTGTGCTCAATATTCAAAATTCGTTTTTGGGCTGCAATGAATTTTTAAGTGGTGTTCCAGCTCAAAGATATTCAATATTACAGAATTTGGAAGGATCCATTTTTCTGCTCATTTTGAGTTGAATGATTTCAAAGGCACCGTTAGTTTTGTTTAGAAATGGAAGCTAGAAAAAACAAATTTCCTTGCATCTCATGAATGAGATATGGGAGAGCTTCTCACATTCAGTGAGTATTCCATTTTTAGACTCACGGGAACCTACAATATAACGACGATTCCGAACGTCACAGTTTGTGGAGCATTTACAGGACTTGTTGATTACTCGACTATTCGAGGTGTTCATCAGACACATCGAGGTGATTGTCGCTCACCTGCATTTGGGGTTGGTGCATGTATTTGGGGTTGAACCTGCGATCATGGGAATGATAGTCGCTTGTACTAACCTTCGCGCCACGGTTGCCACTTTCTTGCAAATAAAAACACTTCATAAATATTTTCATTTCATCTGTGTCAGTTAAATTTGTTGAGATATCTCGAAAAACCTTGAGAGACAATCTAGTGGAATTTTGGAAAAAGCCGAATTAGATTAGATTTGATGATTAGATTGATGTAATTATTCGTTTATGTAATTTGACAAATTCGAAACGATATTAAAATATGCACATACTTCTGCAAAAAAACTTATATTTTAGAAGTGATGTACGTGATTGATGTGCGTGCATTTAGAATCAGCTAATTAAAGTATGATATATTGAACATAAGCCACCAGTAACGAGCCGACAGTGTAGGGTACTATTGATTAATGATTACACCTCGTAATTTTAAATATTTAAATCGATCTCGTTCACGATTTTTTTGGTTGGCGATAAAATTTGCAATGATTTTAATGGAAATATTGCAAAGAAAATCCTGAAACTTTTAACAACATTAACATTTTATTTATTTATTTATATGTATTGTGGGTTGTATTCATAAAAATATATTGTAGGTTTATAAATCAAATTTGCATGTTGAAAATGTTCCTCAACCACTTTGTAAATTATTATGCATGATAAAAAAAAACTTATTATTTATAGCATACACTAAAGGAAGTAATTTTTTTTTAATTCCATCATTTGGTTTTTCCATATAATTTTAACAAATAAACCATGCAGGAATTCAGTATTTAAAAATAATATTTCATAATTAACTCACATCATCAGAAACTAACTTACAAAAAAAATCCTATTAATCCACACCGTTTGCCAGAAAAATTATTTGGCAGAAAAATTATTCTATGTTTAACATTTTTAGATCCGAAATCTCAATCTATGTTTAAGGAACTGATCTGATGATTTCTGTCGTTTAGATAGATCACTCAATGAACTATTTATTATTGTTTAATTCAACCAAACCTGAGATATTTAGTATTTGATCTAAAACACAGATAATAACATATAAATAAATAATAATAAGGCATAAAGACGTTTGGCACTGGATTGACTACTCGACAACAGAATATCTATATGTATATTATCCGAGTATCTCTTTTCGATTGTTAACAAATTTCATAATTTCATAATTCTTTGATCCATTGCCATTACAATGTTGGCTATTCAATTCTCGTACAGTTTCAGGCACTTTTGATAGACTTCAATAAACCGAACCCCCGTTTATGTACATGAACTCTTAGCCGCTTCATGCCAGGGATGTAACGAACAAAACGAAATACACAACCACTGTTTAGCATGTAAAACCGCGCGAGACAACTGGGCGCTCAGAAACAGCA